>PVIJ01017057.1:0-30709 GCA_004024925.1 Scalopus aquaticus
CGGGCGGCCGGGCGGGCCAATGGCAGGCGCCGAGAGCCCGGGCCCCGCCCCGGCCGCCCGCGCCGTCCCGCCCCCCGCCCAATGGCGAGCGACGCCGGGCACGCCGGGCTCCCATTGGCGGGCGGCGGCGGAGGCGGCGGCGCGCGGTTCGAGCGCGGTAGGCGCGGGCAGCGGCGGCGCCATGGCGGAGCGCGCGCGGGACGATTTCCACAGCCAGTTCGCGGCCGAGCTCGAGGTGCTGGCCGAGCTGGAAGGTGGGCGCGCGGGCGGGCGGCGCCGGGCGGGGCCTGCGCGGCGGGGCCGGGCCCGGGCGCGCGGCCGCTGACGCTCGTCTCCCACAGGCGCGGCCGCCTCGCCCCCCGCCCGGGTCCCCGAGACCGCGGGGCGCCAGCCCGGGCCGTCCGAGGCGGAGGCGCTTGCTGGATGGGACGTCGCCGCGCACCGCGCTCCGGGTGGGCCCTCCGGGGGTCGCAGGGACGCGGCCGACAAGAGGCCGCTGGCGACCGAGCACCCGGGGGTCGGAGCCCTGCCCTCCAGTGCGTGCCGGGGCGCGGGCCGGGCCGGGGGCGCGGGCCGGGCCGGGCGCGGGGGCGCGGGCCGGGCAGGGGCGTCTGCTCCTCTCCTGTGTCTCCCCAGCCCCCAGGGTTAAGCGGCCCAGGCTGGAGGTCGCCAGGGAACTCTGCTTCGGGCCGGACGACGTGGAAGAGCTTCCCTCTCCCGACGCCCCCTCTCCGGACATCACCCCCCCACCGAGTCCCGAGGTCCCTGCGGAGCTGCGGGGCGAGCGGTGAGTGGCTCGGGACGCGGGGCCGGCGGTGGGAGGGCCCCAGCGAGCCGGGCGGCCAGTGGCTGGGTGGGTCTGCCCCGCAGGGAGCGCACAGCCGGCCCCGTCCGTTCCCAGGACCCCGCGAGCCGGGGCCGCCGGGGGCCTCCCGAGGGCCGCGCCGGCCGCCCGCAACCCCGTCCTGCGGAGGCCGCCTGTGCTGGAAGACTACGTCAACGTGACCTCCACGGCGGGCGCCAGGGCCTTCCTGCTGCTGCGGGCCGACCCTGCGGGCGCGGGGGTGCAGGTGGGAGCTCCTCTCTCTCACTGCCCCTTCCCTCGGCCGCCCCCTTGGGGCAAGGCGCCTCTGCCCTGCCAGCGCCGGGGCCCCGCCTGACCCCGGACGCGCTGGGGGGCAGGGGTCCCGTGGTGACGCTGCCTCCGTAGAGCCCGCTCCCTGCCGGCCGGCGGCGAGGCCGTGGCCAGTTGGACCTGCTGGGCGTGCCCTTCGCCTCCCTGAGAGAGCAGGTGGACAGCGAGGTGGGCCGCTGGGGCCCCCAGGGACCCGGGGGTGCGGTGCCCCTGAGCCGCCCTGACCCCGCCCTGTCTGCGCAGTGCCGCCGGGGGCTGAAGGAGCTGGAGGACGCGCCGGGCAGGTGGGTGCCGCCGCCGCTCCCGGCCCTCGGGGAAGGGGCGGGGCCGCGCTCAGGCTGGACCTCCGCAGGCGCAGCCCGCAGCCGGAGCGGCCCCCCGGGGAGGAGCCGGCCGGCGGCCAGGACACGCCCCAGCACTGGCTGTGGGTGGACGAGTTTGCGCCTCGCTGCTACGCAGAGCTGCTCAGCGACGACGTGAGGCGGGCGCGGGTGGGGCCTCCTGGTGGGGGGAGCGGCCGCCGGGCTTCGGGTCGGCTCGCGGGCGTCCCTGCCGACACGGGGATCCCGCGGGGCGCGCGGCCGCTTGGCCGGCCGGGGCGTCGGGGCCCGCGGCGACGGGTACGGCCCTCGGCGTGGCGCTGAGCCCCGCGGCTGTGCCCACAGTTCACCAACCGCTGCCTCCTCAAGTGGCTGAAGCTGTGGGACCCCGTGGTGTTCGGCCGAGAGAGGCCGGCGCGGAGGCCCCGGCCCAGCCTGGAGCCTGCCCGGTCGGCCAAGGAGGCCCCGGCCGCCGGCCGGTGGAAGAGCCGGGAGCAGGCGCTGGAGGAGATGCTGGAGGCCGAGCTGGACGCGACCCAGCGGCCACGGCAGAAGGTGAGCCCCGCGGGGCCGCCGGGGCCAGCCCCACCCCTGGGGGGCGGGGTGGTTTGTGGGGCGCCGTCCCGTTGCCCACGCTTGTCTGCCGGGGCCCGCGTCCCCCGGAGCAGGGCTCCTGTCACCCCAAGCACAGCCGAGCCCCGGGCGCTGCCTGGCTCACCCTGCGCCCGCAGGTGGCGCTGCTGTGCGGGCCTCCGGGGCTGGGCAAGACCACGCTGGCCCACGTGATCGCGCGGCACGCCGGGTACTGCGTGGTGGAGATGAACGCCAGGTGAGCGTCTGCGGCGGCCGGGGGGCCCGCGGGGCGCAGCGGTGCCTGACGCCCCAACCGCGGTTGCAGCGACGACCGCAGCCCCGAGGCCTTCCGCGCCCGCATCGAGGCGGCCACGCAGATGGAGTCGGTGCTGGGTGCCGGCGGGAAGCCCAACTGCCTGCTCCTCGACGAGATCGACGGGGCGCCCACGGTGGGCCGGCCGGCCGGGCAGGGCGGGCGGGCGGGGCGGGCGGCCGGCCGGCAGGGGCTCACGAGTGGCCGCCGTGTCCCGCAGGCCGCCATCAGCGTCCTCCTGGGTATCCTGGACCGCAAGGGCCCGCAGGAGGCAGAGCCGGGGGGTCCGGCCGCGCCCACCGGTGGAGGGCGGCGCCGCCGGGCCGAGGGGCGCCTCCTGACGAGGCCGGTCATCTGCATCTGCAACGACCCGTGAGGGGCGGGCTGGGCGCGGCCGGGGCTGGGCGCGGCCGGGGCTGGGCGCGGCCGGGGCTGGTGTGGACCCGGCTGTGCCCCCAGGTTTGCGCCGTCCCTGCGGCAGCTGAAGCAGCAGGCGTTTCTGCTCCACTTCCCGCCCACCCTGCCCTCGCGGCTCGTGCAGCGGCTCCAGGAGGTGCGTCCCCGCCCGCCCCACTGGCCCCAGCACGCGCGGGGCGGCACCCCTGACCTCTGGCTGAGGACAGCGCGGGCCGGCCCACGGGGCCCCGGGGCCGGCTGCGTTTGAAGGAGCGGTGGCCAGGTGGGGTCCCGCCTGGCGCGCCCCCATCCCCGCCTCCCGGCAGATCTCCCTGCGGCAGGGCATGCGGGTCGACCCCGGCGCGCTGGCGGCGCTCTGCGAGAAGGCGGACCACGACATCCGGGCCTGCATCAACACCCTGCAGGTGGGCGGGCCAATGCCAGTGGGGCGGGGCCTGGGCAGGCTGCCGGTCAGGGCTCTGGGTGGGCGGGGCCTGGGCAGGCTGTCGGTCAGGGCTCTGGTGGGCGGGGTCAATGCCAGCAGGGCGGGGCCTGGGCAGGCTGTCGGTCAGGGCTCTGGTGGGCGGGGCCAATGTCAGTGGGGCGGGGCCGTCCAGCACACCCCCCCTCTCTAGTTCCTGCACAGGCGGGGCCAGCGGGACCTCAGCGTGCAGGCCGTGCAGGCGACACACGTTGGCCTCAAGGACCAGCGCAAGGGGCTCTTTTCAGTGTGGCAGGAGGTCTTCCAGCTGCCCAGAGCCCAGAGGTAGGCGGGGCAGGCGGCCCAGCAGTGCCCACGCCGCCCCCAGGCTTCTCCTGTGGCCCTGCTCTCGCCGATCTGCGGGTTCCAGCAGCCACAAAGGGTGGGAAACAGCCCAGGCTGGCCCCCCCAGGGTGTCTCCCGGGACAGCGGGGGACGGGAGGCCGCAGGGACACCTCCAGCCCCGGCTCCCCTGCAGGCGACAGGACCCGGCCCCGCCCGCGCACACGCTCTCGCTCGGGGCAGCGCACCCGGGCGCGGGCCCCCAGGGGGACCAGCCGGCCCTGTCCATGGCCTCACAGCGCTTCCTCCACGTCCTGCACGTGGCCGCCTCTGCGGGCGAGCACGAGAAGGTGGTCCAGGTACCCGAGAGCCCTGGCCTCTGGGCGGCGCGGGGCGGGAGGGGGCTACCGCCCAGGCCCGGCTAAGCCCCGGCTCAGCTCTGGCGCTGCTGAGCGGGTCTGGATTAGGGTCGGGGATCAGCGCAAATCCCGGATCCCGTGGCCAGCGTGGGGGCTCGTGTGGGGTGCCGGGGACAGCTGCGCCCTGGGGCGGCCCGCGGGCTGGACGGCCGACATGCCCAGGGTCCGTCCAGCGGGGCGCGTGCCCTCTGCCCCCCCGGCTGGGGCGGCCGCGCTCAGGGAGCCTCCGCAGGGCCTGTTCGACAACTTCCTGCGGCTGCGGCTGCGCGACGCCGGCCTGGGCGCCGTGTGCGCCGGCCTGGACTGGCTGGGCTTTGACGACCAGCTGCAGCAGGCCGCCCTCCAGGGCCAGCGCTTCCAGCTGCTGCGCTACCGGCCCTTCCTGCCCGCCGCCTTCCACGTGCTCTTCGCCGCCAGCCGCGTCCCGAGGCTTGCCTTCCCCAGCAGCCAGCAGGAGGTGCGCTGCGGCGGCGGGCGCGGGGCCGGGGCCGGGCGGCCCGACCCACCTGACCCACCTGACCCACCTGGCCGTGCCCCCAGGCCCAGAGCCGGATGAGCCGCACGCAGAACCTCATCCAGACGCTGGTGTCGGGCATCGCGCCGGCCACCCGCAGCCGGGCTGCGCCCCAGGCCCTCGTGCTGGACGCCCTCTGCCTGCTGCTGGACATCCTCGCGCCCAAGCTGCGCCCCGTGAGTGCCTCGCCTGTGGCGCGGGTCCCCGCCGGGCGGCCGCGGGCTCACGTTGCCGCCGCCCGCCCAGGTGAGCACGCAGCTGTACAGCGCCCGGGAGAAGCAGCAGCTGGCCGGCCTCGTGGGCACCATGCTGGCCTACAGCCTGACCTACCGCCAGGAGCGCGCGCCCGGCGGGCAGTACGTCTACAGGCTGGAGCCGTGAGTCCGCGGGCGCTGCAGCCGCCTCGCCCGTTGCCCCGGGTTCCGGGGGGTGTGGGGGCGGCGGCGGGAGCTCCCGCCCCAGCTGACCGGCCCCGCCCGGCCGTCCCTGCAGGGACGTGGAGGCGGTCTGCCGCTTTCCCGAGCTGCCCGCCCGCAAGCCCCTCACCTACCAGGCCAAGCAGCTCATCGCCCGCGAGATCGAGGTGGAGAAGATGCGGCGGGCAGAAGCCCTGGCCGGGCCCCGGGCCCCGGTGAGCGGGGGCTGCGGGGGCCGCGGGGCGCAGCTGCTCCCGCGGGGCTGTGCCCTCATGCCCCCCCTTCCTGCAGGTGGCCGGAGGGCCTCTGGGAGCTGAGGACCCCCAGGTGCATGCTGGGGCGAAGGGCACTCCGCCCCCCGCCCCGGGTGGCCAGGAGCGGCGGACGCAGCGCGCCCCCAGGCGGGCGGACCTGGAGGAGCAGGTGCCCCGGCGTCCCACCCCTGGCCCTGGGGGCAGCCCGGCGGGTGCGCGGGTGGGCGGTGGGCGGCGCGCGGGTGGGCCCGACCCCAGCCTGACCGGCCGCCTCCCTCAGCCCGAGAGGGACTTCTTCGGCCGTGTGGTGGTCAGGAGCGCGGCGGCCCCGAGCGCAGGTGGGTGTGGGCGCGGGGGGCGTGGGGGGCGAAGGGGGGCGCGGGCCGGGGCGGGGGCACGGGCCAGGGCGGGCTCGCCCACGCGCGCGCGTGTGGCCCCCACAGAGGACGCGGCGCCCGAGAGCGAGACCGAGGCGGCGGAGCGGCGCGTGGGCACGGCCGTGGGCCGCAGCGACGTCTGGTTCCGCTTCCAGGAGGGCGTGTCCAACGCCGTGCGGCGCGGCCTGTACATCCGGGACCTGCTGTAGCCCCCACCCCCCGCGGCGGCCCCGGGCCAGAGAGCACAGACGCGGGCGGGGCCGACCTCTTTATAAACGCTCGGCTGCTACAGCGCGTGCTCTGTGGGCGCGGCCGGCGGGCTCACAGGATGGCGCACTTGCCCTTCTCCACCCACGGGTTGTTCTTCATCAGGTCGGGGTTCAGGAAGGGGTCCTTGGGGATGCCGTCCTCGATCCACTTGAGGAGCCTGCGGGCGGGGCAGGGTGAGCGGCGGGCGGGGCAGCCGGGCGCCGGTGCGAGCGAGCGAGCGAGGGGCGGGCGGGCGGCTCACTCGGGGATGGACTTGGAGGACATCTCCCTGTTGAAGGCCAGCTGGTGCTGCAGGCTCTCCACCTCCTTCTTCATCCGGGGCACGTCCCACTCCTCCGTGGGGTCGTCCTTCTCCGCGGCGGCCAGCGTGGGGCTGCGGGCGGGCGGGCGGGCGCTCGCAGCTGCCGCGCCCCGACAGGCGTCCGCCTTGCCCACGGGACGCGGCGCCTCCCCGCCCGGCCCTCGCCCAGCCCGCTAATGGGGCCTCAGGGCTTACCCCTTCCCCTGGGGCTAATTAGCTGCGGGGAGACTGTCCGCCCTCGGCGCTGCACCCGCTTGCGGCCTCGCGGGGCCCAGCGGCTGGGCTGCAGGGGCGGCCCCCAGACCCGCTGCCGAGGGCCCACTCGCCCTCCCTGTGCCTCCCCTGCTTTGCATGGGCCAAGCCCACCCCGGGGGCAGCGCGCCCCGGCCTGCAGGATTTGGCTGCGATTTGCATCTCGCCCTCCGGGCTGGGGTGCCGAGGATCTTGGGGTCCGGCCTTAGGGCCAGGGCTGCTGTCTGCCGGCCAGCAGGTTGGGGCCCTACCCCCCCCGCCGCCCCCCCCCCCCTCCTGCCCACTCCAGGAGGGCCTCCCCGCCAGGGCTGAAGGGCTTACAGGGATGTGACCCCGCCCGCGTGGGGGTTCCTGAGCGCGGGGTCTCCTGGGCGGCTAGAGCCAGAGGGGGCGTCTGTGAGCGTCTGGGGCAGGGGAGATGCCCCCGCCGAGCGTGGGCACCGTCTGGCTGGGCCGCCAGCCGCCTCCGCTACCTGCGCCCGCCAGCGACGCCCCCAGCCACGGCGATCGGACGCGATTGCGGCTGCAGCCCGAATCCCCCTGCGCGGGCCGAGGGGTGCGCTCTGCGGGCGGCCCGCTCCGTCCCGAGCGCGGGGCGGTGGCCCCGGCAGATTCCAGAGGGGCGGGGGCGTCTCTGGCTTAGGGGGACCCCGGTCAGCGCGGCGGACCTGGCCCGGAACGCGGGGCCTCCGTCCGCGGGGCCTCCGTCCGCGGCGCGGGTCTGCTCGGCCACCTACCTTGGGCGGCGACAGCGAGGGGGAAGCGACGAGAGTCGGGGAGGCTGACAGCGACGCGCGACGGGGCGAGGTGCCGGCGAAGTGCTGGGCCAGCGCGCGGGCGCCGGGAGCCCCGGGGGCGCCCCGCCCATCCCCGCACCTGCCCGGTCTCGGCCCCGCCCGCGCCGCGCGGCGCCGAAGGTTCCGCCCCCGCGCGAGGGCAGCTCCGCAGCCCGCCCTGGCCAGCGTGGCGCCCGCACCGAAGGCCCCTTCGGCGGAGGCCTCCCCTGCGGTCCGCGCCCTCGGCGGCGCTTCCCACCCCGGCGAGCCTGCGTCGGTGCGGAGTCGCCCTGCGTGGGCCGGGCCGGCTGGACTCAGCTGCGTGGTCCAGACCGGGCTCCGGGTGCGGGAGGGGGGGGTTTGTCCCGTTTTCTGGAGAGCCCCTCCCCGCTCCCCTCCAGGCTGGACGGCGCCCCCGTGCCCTGTCCCTTTCCGGGGGAGCTGCGCCCTGCGGCCGCTGGTGACGCAGGTGCAGGTTGTGGCCTCACCAGGGGCCCTCCCCGGCCCCGAAAGGACGCTGCGCCTCAGACTCCCAGACCCTCCAGCGCTCCAGCAGGCCCCCGAGTGGCCGGTGAGACGGGGTCACCACGCAGCAGCGCCAAGACCGCCAAGGCCCCGCCGGAACTGGGGCGCGGCGGGAAACGGGGTCATCCCGCGAGGGGTTTGCGGAGCCCTTGTCAGCCCTGCAGCCCCGGCGGGCTGGGGCCAGATGTGGCCGAGGCCCCTGGTGCGTGGGCCCAGCCGGGCCTGGCCGCCTCTGCCCAGGGGTCAGCTCCGAGGGGCCAAGTCCCCCGGCCGCATCGGCCCTGGGGGCGTCGTTCGCGGGCCAGTGCCTGGTTAGGAGCTGGAGGGCTGCAGCCCCCAAGCGCGCTCCGCGGGCCCAGGGTGTCCACTGCTGGAGGCTTTGAAGCCCGTCCTGGGGTCAGGGGCCCTGGTGCCCCGCGGGCTGGGGATGCCATGTGCTCGACCTGGCCGCGCCCAGATGCCAGCTGCAAAGTCCGGGGGGACCAGAGGCCGAGATTAGCTGCACTAACTGGGCCGTCGGCCCGCACCGGCCTAGAAACGGCGCCTCGCCACGGGCTCTGGGTGTGGGGCTCCTGTCGTGCTGATTTCTGGGCTCAGGAGATGCCTGACCCTGCTGGGGCGCAGGCTGGCCGCCGCCGGAATGGCAGGGGGGCGCGGGGCAGCTTGGCGGGGTGTGGCCTGTGGACTGCCAGCGGCGTGTGGAGGCGCTCCGCACCGGTGGGCGCAGCTGTGGGCTCCCGGCACCTGTGGAAGAGGGGTGCGCTGTGTGGGTGAGGCCCCGGGACGGCAGGACACTCGGCAGGCGCCGTCCACGCTGGTCTGCACCCCGAAGGCTCCGTGCTGCGGAGGCACTCAGGGTGGTGCCGGCGGGACGGTGAGGTCGTGGCCCCCACGCCCTCCAGCGCAGCCAGGCGCCCCGTCTGGAGCGAGCGGGCAAGGGGGCAGCTGTCCGCGGTCGGGAAACTCCTGCTGCCCGCCCCGCTCCCCACCCCCGGCGGTGCTCGCGGGCGTGGCAGCCAGAGGCCCAGGCCGGGGGTGCCTACCGCCCGGAGCTGCCGGCTGAGGTCTTCCCAAGGAAGTGGGGCGCAGACGCTGCCGTTGCGGGGAGCACCGGCGCCTGCAGGCACAGCGTCCACCCGTCCCCCGTGGCCTCGGCCCCTGGCTGGCGGGCCGGACAGCAGATGGGACTGGGTTGCCACGCTTGTCTGGCCCACCCTTCTCCAGGCTTTGGGGCGTCCTGCTGCTTCCGGGAGGTTCAGGCCCTGCCGACCTAGCGGGCTTGGCATCAGCCGCGCCGCTGCCGCCCTCACGTGCACCCAGAGCGCGCAGGGGATGCGACGCGGGGCCCGAGGGACCCGCCCACCGCCGGCGTGGCCACGGGGACAGACGGAGAGGCTGCCCCCCAGGACGCGGGCTCAGCGCAGCGCCCGCGGGGCCACCGGGAGGCCCTGCGCCCCGCCATTCACCGCCACCGCCCTTCGTGGCCCACACAACCCCTTACCAACGGGAGGGGCTGGGGGTGGCCAGACCCAGCTGCACTGAGGGACGTCGAGGAAAAGAAGAGAGGGCAGAAGGGGAGGACACTAACTGCCCCGGAGCCTTGTGCAGCGAGGAGGCCGGGCGCTGGGCGCCGGGCACTGAGCTGCCTCTGGGGGCGCAGATGGCAGGCAGCCCCGCGGGAGCCAGCGACCCTCCGTTCTTCTCGGGAAGCCGCCCGGGTGCCCCCCCGGCGGCTCTGGGGACCCGTCCAGACCGGCACAGGCACCGCTGCTGCGCGGACAACCTTGAGGCCAAGACCCGGCCCGGGCGCGAGGCTCCGGGGTGGGGCAGCCCCAGCGGGTGCCCATTCGGCTGGGCCTGCGCTCCCCAAGTCATCCCCGCGCCAGGCAGCGGGTAGGACGCGGGCAGGAGTGGCCGTCACGCCGGGCACTTGGGTCTGAGCGCCGCCTGTCCGCGCGCTGTGGCTAGGGGGCACGGCCCGCGCCCCTCAGGTTTCGGGGTGAGTGGTCGGGACAGGCTTTTACTAAAGCGTGGAGGGCTTTCCAGCCCGAAGGGGGCGGGATGGGCGTCCGCGTAGACGCCCCGCGGGGCCCCCGACGGCTCTGGGTAACGGATGCGTCGAACAGCCGCAGCCCCGCAACTCCCGCGTGCGCACCACCCCGCACGTCGTGCCACCGAGCGCCCGCTGGAACAAACGCTGTGCGCGCGGCCGAGCCGCGCCCCAGATGCGAGGACGCGCGCCTGAGCCCAGGGACGGGGGTCGGTGCAGAGGTGCTGCGGGTATTAAAGACACCCCCGCCAGGGGGCGCCCTGCCCGCACGCGCGGGAGGCTCGTGGCGGCGCCCTCAGGCCCCGCCCCCGCACTTCCGCCCGGGCCAGGATGGCGGGGCGAGGCTGTGCGTGCCTCCCCCATCTTGGAATCGGGCGGCGCCCGCCCCACTGGCTGGGCGGCCATGTTGGAGTCGGGCAGCGACCAGGCCGTAGCTGTTGGGGACGCGCGCTTACTGCGGCTGCGCGGCTGCAGCGCCTCGGAGGCGACGGGGGCGCGGGCACGCGGGGCCGGGTGGCGTCGGGGCGGCCCAGCTCGGGTCCCCACCAGACTCCAGCCCGGATGAGCTCGCTGCGCGTCCTCGGGGGTCCTGCGGAGCCGGCCCTGAGAGCCCCCCGTGGTCGGGCGGCTTGTGGGGCGGGCTTGGTCTTTGCGGCCGCCCGCCAGTGACTCCCAGCGCGCGTGACTTTGGGGTACTCCCTGGAGCTTTGGGTTACGACCCCGGGCGCCCCTCTGGCCCTGCCCCTCCCCTGCCCAGTGACTCCAGGCGCTTCCATCCGGGCAGGTGGCCTCGGGGCGGGACCGGGCGGCTGGAGCCCGCGGTGCAGCACATGGACGGCGCCCGCGCAGGCGCGAGTGTCTCGGGCTCGTGCCGCGGTCTCCAGCGAAGCGCGCACGGTGCCGGGAGGATGCGCCCAGAAGCAGCCGCGTGGTGGTCCCTCGCCCCTGTGCCACCGGCCCCCTCGGCCAGTTCCCGTCCCCCGAAGCCTGTCCGCGGGTGCCTGGGCCTGCAGCCTCTGGGGTCCCCTCCATGGGCCAGGCCCGGAGGGGCAGGGCCCTCTCCTGAACGGACGCTGTGGGCACCCGCCTGCACTCACCGCCCCTCTCCGGCCTGGGGGTCTCAAGGCTTCTGCGGGCAGGGGTGGGGCTTTGGGCTGCGCGGTGCAGCGGTGCCGAGTGCGGGAAAGATGATTCCTGCTCACGGGCGGGCTGGGTCGTGTGAGGGGTCGCGTGCGCCCCGCCAGCCTCTGGGGGGTGGAGAATCTGTGCTAACGGGGTCTCCGGCCGTCAGGGCCCTCACCCCCGGCCCCGGCTGGTACCGCCAGCCGCCCCCTGCTCCTCCAGGCCCCGGGGCTGGGCGCGGCAGTCCTGGGCAGTGGCCTCGGGCCTCACCGCTGGGCCAGAACGTGCGGGGTGCCCGGCCGCCAGACGGCCACTGTCCTGCGGGGACGGTGGGCCCAGCACCCCCGCTGGACGCGCAGGACCTGAGTGTGGGGCGGCAGCTCAGGGCCGGGCGGCGACTGGGGCAGGCGTCCGGCACGGCCTGTTGGGTGCAGCTGGTGGCGCTGGGCCTGGCGTCCGGCCCCACTGTGGCCACCTTGTCTGCCTGGACGCAGCCCGGCCCGACGGCAGCACAGCTGTGGTGCTGGCGCGGCAGGTGACAGGCCAGCTGTCCCAGCCAGTGGGCTTAACCCTTGCTTGCTGGGGGTCCCCGTCCGGGGGTCCTGCTCTCCCTGCTCTGGGAAGACCCATCGTCCAGACCTTGTTCCTGAGGAGGCCGCAGGCTGGGCTGGAGGGGTCCCCGGTCCCAAAGCGGCCACCTCTGTCCCTGCAGCCCCTGCCCACGCTGGGCTGGGAGAGCCACCCGGCAGGCGCTGGCCCCGCGGGCCCCTCGGCTGGGCTGCGGGCGTCGGCCAGGCCCGAGCTGCCGCCCTGTCCGCACCCCTGGTGCCCTGCTGAGACCCTGCTGAGCGCTGCCTGTGGGGAGCCCTGGGCGGGCGAGGGGACAGGCCGCCAGGCCACGGGCCAGCAGGGGGAGGAGGGGGCGCCCCAGGGCCTCTGCGCGGGGAGAGGGGTCTGGGTGGCCTGGGGCACGGCGCGCCCGCTTCGTGGGGGGACGCAGACACAGGCAGGACACGCCCGCCGAGGCGCGCCCAGAGACTGAGGGTCCTTGACGGTCAGGGCCGCCCTGCTGCCCCCCACTTTCCACCCAGAGGGGCCGGGCGGAGGCGGCCGTGGCCCGGCCTCTGGAGGATCGACGTCTGTTTGCCCCGCGCGCGGGCAGCTGCCCCTTAAGCATCAACGGGCCATTGAGATGCAAGCGCGGCCCTGAGGCCGCAGCTGCCCGCCCTGCCCCGGGCCGCGCCGGAAGGGGCGGGGCCTCCGCGCCCGCAGGTAGGGCGGCGGCGGGTCCCGAGCGGGGCTGGGGCGCGGGGGCCAGGGCGAGGGGGTCGGGCGTGGCCGGCCCAGCGCCCTCGCAGGGCACCCGGGAGGAGGCCGGAGCAGCGCCCTGGGCCCATTTCTGCAGGACCCGGGACGAGCCAGGACGCCGGAGCGCGGGCGGCGCCGCGGGAGCGACGGGCACAAGCGGGGCGTCACGTGCGTCCCCCGTGGCCCCTGCAGGTGCGTCTGAGCTGCGGCCGCGTAGCGTTGTCCATCCTGCTTCTGGTGCACGGCTGTCCGCCGTCCACACGCCTGCGCGGGCGGGAGGCGTCCGTGGCTGGCCCGCGGGCTCGTGCGTGCGTCCCCGGCCTGCAGGGCGAGCCCTGGCCTGGGCCCTGGACGTGCAGCCCCAGCGGGCTTTGCCGGAGAGCACGAGGCGGGGTCGACAGTGCCATTGGAGTGGCCACTGAGGGGGCCCATCGCCACCGGCAAGGCCGCAGGTGCCCACGTCCTGCTCATGGCTGCCTCTCCAGGCCGTGCGGCTCCCGGCGCCTCCCCCCAACTCTCGCGAGAGGTGGGCAGCCGACCCCGGCTCTGCGCCTCTGCAGGGCGCGCTCCCAGCGTCCGGGGCTGTCTCCGGCTCCCAGGACTGGCTGTGCTGACGAGCGCCCGGGTCCTGCCCCCCTGCGGCACTGGGGGCTCCCGACCTGGGGGCAGCCGTGGCGTCGTTGTCTCCCTGTCCGGGCGGGTCTGTGTCCTGTCACTCACACGCTCTGGACACTGGGCTCTTCACTCCGTGCTCAGCGTGGGGAGGCCTGACTCTGTTCTTTCTTGCGTCGTTCCTGTTTTTGGTGTTGTAGCTGAGAGCCCACCACTGGAGCTGAGGCGGGGTCTGCACCCAGGTAGGTCAGGCTCCGTCGGAGTCCCTTCCACCTGTGGTGCAAGGTGCAGGCCGGCTCCTCAGTTTAGACCCAGTTTCCCAGCACCACACCCCCCAAGAATGGCCCTACATCCTCTTCAAAACCCACTGGCCACACATGCAGGGGTCCTTCTGGCTGCCTGTCTATTCCCTGTTGCCCTGTTTTGCTTTAGGCCAGCGCCATACTGTTTTGATTGTCATAGCTTTGTACAAATTTTGCGATCAGGCAGTGTAGGACTTCAGTTTTCTCCTTTTTCAAGGTTGTCTTTGTTATTTGGGGCCCTTTGTGATTCCACAGAGCTTGAGAACTGGCTTCTCCCTTTCTGCAGACAAGGCCCTTGGGATTTTGATGGTCATTTCATCTCGTCTGTAGAACGCCCTGGGTGGCACTACCCCCACCCGGTCCGTGGACCTTCCATTTACCCAGGTGTCTGGCTTCTTTCATTGGGGTTTTGGGGCTCTGGGGCGCACACCCCTCATGGCTCTGAAGTGACATCCCGTTTTTGCAGGGGTGTCTGGTCCTTGTGGGCGCGGCTGGGCTGGGCATGCGCCTGGGTCGCTGCAGTGTGGCCCCTCTCGCGGGCCTGCGGGCGGGCCCTGTGCAGCGGCGAGGCCCCCCGGCGCCCGGGACGTGGCTGTCCTCTGAGCAGGCCCCGCTGTCACACGGGGCTGGCAGCCGGCCCTGCCCACTCCTAGTTTTCCCAGTGTGTGCGCGCAGGTAGAACTGGGGTGCAGGCCAGAGGTGGGGCCGAGAGGACTCCCCAGAGACAGAGCGGGGAGCAGGACAGGCGGATCCCCTGAGACATGCGGCCAAGGGGAGCAGCGGGAGACAGGAGGGGTCTGGGAGCCCAGCGGGAAGCTCCCTGCCAGGGTGGACCCAGCCTGGCGGTGACGGCTGAGACCGGCCCCGGGCGGCCCTGTGAGTGCAGTGCAGCCGCGGCGGCGGCGGGCTCGGGGTGGTGTCTGGCTGCGGGCGCCAGCCGGGGTTTGTGTGAGGCCGCAGGTCTGCCCGGCCGCGCCGCGGGCTCGAGCGCGTGTCTGTGGGGCCAGCCGGTGTCTCCCCGTCACTGGGCCCCGCAGATGGGGCGCGGCGGACAGGGCCCTCGGCAGCAGGACCTGGGGCTGCTGGGCCGTCCTGCAGGCGTCCCCAGTGGCCGCTGAGGTCAGCCACGGCCAGGGGCCCAGAGGGCGCGGGCAGCCCTTCCAGAGGGTCTCCGGGCAGCGAGGCCCCAGGGCAGGACGGTCAGGGCAGCTTGAGGACGCGCATGGGCTGGGCACTGGGGGCCCCCTGCCCACCCGCAGCCCCTGCTTTGTTTCTCTGCCTGTCCTGGGGCCCTGGGAGGTGGGGTGCAGGCCTGGAAGAGCTGCAGTTGGGGGACCCCAGAGCTCCAGGGCAGTGAGCCCGGGGTGCGGTGAGGGCTGGCGGGGTGTCCCGTCTGCTGGGGCTCCCCGGCTCTGGTTCCAGCCGCCCGGGGTGGCCGGGCTCCCCCCACCAGTGGGGCCCCTGGAAGGGCGCCCGTCGGCTCCCCGCGGCCCTGGGCAGACCGGCCGGCTCTGGCCTGGCGCCTGGGCCCGGCTGGCCACAGCCGGCCGGGGACAGGGACGCTCTGTTGGGCCTGGGCCAGTGGCCCCCGGCGGTGGGGAGCCCCACACAGAGGGCACTTGTGCTCCTCGGCCTCGCCCACCACCTGGCTCCTGCCAGGACCCTCTGCCACGTGGCCGGGGGCGCAGAGGGGAGCCTGGCCGCTGCCCGCGGGCTGGGGCCACCAGGAGGGGCAACGCCTCTGCCCACGCCCGCCCGGGGCCGCGGTGCTGCGTGTGGCCTGTGCGCTGCGGGCCTGGCGGGCAGCGGGCTTCCTGCTCACTCCGCGGGGGTCGGGACCGGGCTGGACCACCGGCCACGAGGGCCTGGGGGACGGGCCAGGGGGGCGCGGGGCTCCATCGGCGGCAGCGACCACGCGCACAGCGCCTGCTCAGCCGCTTTATTCCTCGCCGCGCCCGGGGCGCGGCCACCCCCGCGCCTTGAAGTAGGCCTCGAGGTCCCGCAGCCGCAGCGGGGGGAAGTAGGGGCCGAGCCGCTTCCGGATCCACCACTTGCCCTCGGCGGCGTGGCGGCCCCCCGGGCGGCTGAACTTGTACCGGAAGTGCTCCCCGCGGACCCACCTGCCGGGAGGGGGGCGTCAGGGGCTCCGCCCACCCGGGGCCGCGGGCGGGCAGGGCGGGCGCCGAGCCGGGTGGGGCTCACCTGGGCGGTGCCCCGCCCGCGAAGGGGTTGTGGGCCAGCAGGGCCGTGGCCTGCGCGTCGTTGGCCAGCAGCTTGCCCGCCAGGTGGAGGATCCACTCGTTGTGCTCGTAAGTCTGGGGGGGCGCCGCTCTGAGCCCGCCGGCCACACGGCCGCCGCCTCCCCACGGCCCCGGGCGTCTGGCCAGTGCGCGGGCACCGGCCCTGCGGAGGCCGTGTGGCCGGCGGCGGGGACGGGGCTGGGCCCGGTGCGGGCCTGCCCAGGGGTCCCCGGAGGGCAGCCGCGGGCGGGCGGGCGGGCACGCCGGCCGCGGTGAGCCCCTCGCGGGGGCCCTCGGGCTCCTCACGCCCCACCCCCCGGCAGGGCGGCCCCAGCCCACCTGGAAGGCGGCCAGCCACATGAGCCAGTCCAGGCGGTGGTGGTAGGGCGAGGCCAGGCAGGGCCGGCGCCGCACGTCGCCCGGCTTGCACTTGAACTCGTAGTCCTTCCAGACGGCCTCGGGCGCGCTGGCGTTGGCGCTGGCCGTGCCCTGCAGCAGCACCTCCGTGCGCTCCCTGCTGACGCTGAGGGGGGCGGGGTCACGGCGGCCCGGCCCAGCGGGCGGGGCGCCCGGCCCGCACCTACCTCCCGAAGGCGCCGTAGGTGTTGACGATGCGCAGCGGGTCGAACGCGCTGTTCATCACCTGCCGCGGGCTCAGCAGGTTGGCGACCACGGGGACGCTGAGCCAGGCCACCAGGACGCCCAGCGCCACATGGACGGTCCGCCGAAGAACGCCGCCTGGCGGGGGCACAGCGTGAGCCAGGCCTGCCCGCCCTCGCCGCGTGGCCCCTGCCCTCCGCGGGCCCGGCTGTCATGCGGGGCCAGGCGGAGCCGCGTCCCGAGGCCGCTGGGCCTCTGTCCCCAGGGCCCAGGGCACGGGTCCCCGTGGGGAGAGCAGACTGACCACCCTGGCTGGGGGCGGGGTGGGGGACCTTGGCGGCCGGCGGCCTGAGCCCGGGTGTCCACCCACCGTATCTCTGCGGGGGCCGGGGCGCGCCCCGAGCCTCCTCCTCCTGGATCTTCAGGACCTGGTCCTTGAGGCCGCCGGGCCCGGCGGGAAACAGGGCGCCCAGGGCGGCGTCGTCGAAGCAGGAGAGGCTGGGCACTGCGGTCAGCCAGTTCAGGAAGCTCAGGTTGCCGCTGACCACGAGCATGGCCTGCAGGGGCGGGCCTGAGCGCAGGCTGGTGGGGCGGGGGGCTGGCCAGGCCGCGCCCACGTGAGGCCCCGGGCCCTCGAGGAGCCCCCCGTGGCCTTCAGGCCCGCACAGGGGCGGATCAGCGCCCATGCACGGTGACCGGCCGCCAGGCGGGGAGGACTCCGGGGCGGCTCTGGCGGCCCTGCCCCCGAGGTCAGCTCCCCTGGCCTGGATGAAGGGGGTGCCGCTTTAAGTGCCTGGTCCAGTGGCTTTGGACGGAGGCAGAAATTCAGCGCAAGCTTGGAACGAGCCGCCCCAGCCCCGCCGCGGCACCCGGTCAGCCCCTCGGGACAGCGGGCCGGGCCAGGCGGCTCACATGGCTTCCGGGCCCAGTGCCACTGCCTCCGGCCTGCGGGGTCCTGGGGGCCCTGTGGGGGGCTCTAGGCAGGGGCCTGTGGGCGCCGCCCCTGCGGGGATGCAGGCTTGTGCTGGGTGGGTGGCTCCCCTGGACCCTCAGGGCTGTTTCCTGGGCCTGCGCCCCTCACTTCCTGCTCCTGCGGGGCGCGGGGGAGACCCTGGTGCGCGGACGGCGGCTCCCGGCCTCTCGGGTTGGGGTCCCACAGCCACCTCTCAGCCCCTCCTGGCCCCCTGCCAGCCCAGCGCTGGCCCCTGCGCTGTAGGCTTGGGGGTGGGGCCTCTTAGGCCCGGGCCACAGGCCCAGAGTGGACAGAGGCATGGTCCGGGCGCGCCTTGGGGTGAGGCCGTTCCAGAACCGGTGGCGGCCAGCAGCCACACGCCACGTCTGGGAGCCGGTGCCCAGACCTGGCTGGGGTGCCAGAGAAGCCCCAGGAACGCCCCTCGGTGGGCCGCCCGCCTCCCGCGCCCTGCCCAGCGCCGCCTGTGACAGCGGAGGGCACAGCCGGCCTTGGAAACCGCGTCCGCAGCTGCAGGCGCGCGGGGCCACGGAGTGTGTCTCAGGGGGCCTGACGCAGAGCAGGCTGGCTGACCACCGGGCGTCTCGAGGGCAGCGCCCCAAGTCCCACGTGGGTGCCTGGCACGGGCTCACCTGGAACAGGAGCTGCAAGGCCCCGTGCAGCGCGCACATCCGCCGGCCCAGCAGGAGGAAGAAGGGCACCACCAGCTCCAGGAAGTGGGCGCTGAGCGTCTCAAAGCGGTGGAACCACCACGGGGAGCGGTGCAGGAAGTAGGCAGCGGGGTTGGGCAGCGGCTGCGTCTGTGGTGCAGGCGGCCTGAGCTGCGGGCCTCGGCCTCCGGGGGCGGACCGGGCCCAGGAGCCCCGCCCCCCAGCGCTGGCCCCGCCCACCGCCAGAGCCCCGCCCAGGCACCCGGTGCCAAAGGCAGGCTCAGGCGCTGGACCTGCAGCCCAGGGTCGGTGGCCGCCTGCCCGCCGCCCAGCAGGCGGGGAGGCCTCGCTACCTCCCAGGTGTTTGGGAAGCTGGCCTGCGCCCGCCCGCGGCGCGCTCACCTCGTAGTGGAAGTCCATGCAGGTCAGGTCCCGCCAGCACCTGTCCCCCCGGATTTTGATCAGGCCCTGCCGAGACAGGCCGCTGCTGAGGTCCCCGGCGCGGGCCGCCGGGGGTGTACCCCGCAGGCTTGCGGCTGAGGCCCGGCCCCGTCTCCCTCCTGCAGCCACACCAGGCTGGCCCGGGCAGTCGGGTGCCTGGGACTGCGTGCCCCTGGGGAGGAGCCGCCATGTCTGTGCGCGCCTCGGGGGCCGCCACCGCAGCACGCAGGGGCGGGCACTCTGTCTCCGCCCGCGCAGCGCCGCACCGAGGGGCGACTCCAGCAGCATCGGGGGCCTGCACCAAACAGCACACGGGAGCCCCAACCCAGGCCCGAAAGGCTCCGCGGCCCTGCGCCCAGGTCCAAGCAGGGGGCCTGGGGCTAGAGAGCTGGCTCTCGCTGGGTCAGGGTTGACCTGTCCACCCACCACCCCTTTGTCCTGGAGGGGCTTTCTCACTAAAGCCAACTGACCGTGGCCATCGCCCGCCCGAGACGTGGCAGCCCCGCGACACTGGCGTCTGGGCTCAGCCAGCGCCCAACCCGTGCACAACCGACCCTCACGTGTGGGGGCCGCGCAGCCAGACGTGCAGAAGGACGGCCAGAAGGCGGCGCCCCCAGGTGGGCGCAGGGACCCGAGGCGGGTGGGGCTAGCCAAGACCCGGCCTAGCGCAGGGCAGCAGCTGGGGCAGGGCGCAAGGGCCGCTGTGCTCTCCGTGCCCCGACACCGCCGTCTCCGGAGGTGGGTTTTGAGGACCCCTCCTGCTCCTCCATGCCCAGCTCTCACGGCTCGAGGGTCCCGCCCCCGCCTTGGGGCGCTCGCGCCAGGACCAAGGGAGCTTTCAGGGGCCCCGGGAGGAGGCACTTGGAATGGGGCTGCCGCCTGTCGGCCGGCCCGCCCGGGTCACACACCGACGTGCAGTGTGGACGCTGCGTCCTCGCCGCGCCCGAGGGCCGGGCACCACGGCGTGGGCGAGCGCGAGCCGCGCCCCCGCCCCCGCCCCGCGAGCTGTGCTCCTCGGGGATTCAAACCAGGCGAAGAAAAAAAACAAAACAATTAAAATGTCATTCAAGTTCTGAGCTGATAGGAGACACTTAAAAATCTGAAACCTCCTTTTGGGAGCGGAGATAATTATATTCCTCCCATCTATCGAGTCGTCCCTCCAGCGAGATGTCACATTTTCCATGGATTTTTTTCTTCCAGAGTAAGTGTCACAGAAACAAAGCCTTCTTTGAGCCTTTTTCAGCCCAAAATTAATTCTAAAGAAACAGCACAGACAGGCCAGCTACAGGCCAGCCCCCCCAGAGGCGCCGCGGCCCTGCTGGACCCCGCCGGGCGCTGGACCACAGGGGCAGTCTGCGCACGTGTCCGCGCATGCGCCCCGGGCGGGGCACCCCCGCTGGACCCCAGCGCCCTCGCGCCGGAGCCCCTGGCACTGCCGCTCTGGGCCGGCCGCTGCTCCCGGTCACGGACCTGGCCAGGGCCCAGGGCGGCCGCACCTGCCTCTGGGACCGCGCGGGATCCAGGGAGCGCAGGGTGGGCCGGGCCGACCGGCAGAGCCGAGAGCCCCCTGGCGAGCCTCGGAGGGGTCCCGGCGCACCCTGTCCCTCCTGCGGTCCTATGCCGGGCCTCCCCACCGGCCCAGGGCCCTCCCCGCACCGAGACGGCCGCCGGCTCCCTGCTCAGCCCCCGCGGACTGATGTCCACGTCCAGTGCCCGGCGCAGAGCTGCAGAGCCCCGTCCCCCACGGCCGGCCTCCACTCTGGCCAGCGGGTCGTCCACCGGCCGCCGGGCCGGCCCTCCCCCCACACCAATCTGCCCCCGGGAGGCCCCCGATGTCCAGGGACCCCTCGGGGTTCTCGCTTCCGGAGTCAGCGAGGGGCACATGCGTGTCCAGTCCCCCGCAGCCAGCCTGGGGTTCCCGAAGTGGGCGGCGGGCAGCAGGGCCGGGTGGCCGGCCCCCAGCGCCCAGAGGAGCTGGCGCCTGAGACCCAAGGGCAGCCGCTGACACGGGGCCACCTTCCAGGGCGCTGAGACGGGCAGGGGCGGCCGGGGGCGCAAGCCGCTCCGCCACTGCCGCTTGCGGGAGGAGAGGCCCGGGGGGCGGGGCGGGGCGGCCCAGCCAGGGCGGGCAGGCGCCGGCGCTGCACCTACCGCTCCGAGCATGATCCTGAAAATCAGCCAGCGGAAGCCCCACAGGACGATCCGGGACGGGGGCGTGCCCCGGGGCAGCCGGGACAGCGTCCAGAGCGGGCAGAGGAAGATCCCCAGGAAGCCCGTCTCCAGGAGCTGGGACTCCCACCCTGGAAGGAGACGCGCGGTCAGGCCACCCGCCGGGCGGGGCCGGGGGCCAGGGGCGGGGGGCGCATGCTGCGCCAGGACCCAGCGCTGTCCCGCAGGAGCCCCGCCCTTCCCCCTTGGGGCCTGCGGGACGCGGGTCTGCTGCAGGCGCTTCGGAGGGCCCGGTGGGGGCGCTCGGCCTCCAGCGGAGGGGCCGCCCAGGCCTGGCCCGCAGCCCGCGGCGCTCTGACCGGCACCAAGCGGATTTGTTCGAGCAGTGTGAGTGACCGGCCCGGGCGAGACGCGAGGGCCGGGCGGGAGGGAGGCGGCTGCTGGGTCCACATAGGCCGCCAGCCCACCCCACAGGGGGCAGCGGGCGCCGCTTCTGGGCCCCGGCTGGCGGGGTCTCTCCCCTGGTCCGCTGGGCCCACCCCTCGGGGCCTGGCCGTCCCTGGCAGAAGCACAAGATGGGGTCCAGGAGCCAGAGCCCAGGGCAGCGCAGGCCGCCGGGGGCGCGGCGCCAGGCTGCCCTGGAAGCAGACGCGGGCCGTTCCCAGGGAGGCGCGATCGGCAGCAGCGCAGGGCTGAGTGACAGCGCGTCCGTGGAGAGGCAGGAAACCCATTAGCTCGCTGCTAATGGGGGGCCCCCGCCCTCGCCGCTTCGGGGAGCGTCCCCTGGCGTCCGTCACTCGGCGGAGCCCCCGCCCCCGGCCCCCCGGCGGCCCCGAGCGCTGGGCCAGCAGCCTGCTGAGGAGCTGCGCCCGCGGACGAAGGCCCGGGCGGCCTACGGAGCCTGGCCCGCGCTGGCCATGGAGCCTGGCCCGCGGAAGTGGGCGGGGCCTCCCAGGAGCCCACGGACGGGCAGGCGCCCACCGGGAGGCCCCACGGTTGGTCGCCCCGCCCCTGGCCACGCCCCCCGAAGGCCCCGCCCCACACGCCGCAGGGAGCCGAGGCCAGGGCGCCGGAAGAGGACGGCGGAGCGACTGGCCGCGCGGGGGCGAGAGGGGTGACGGGAGCACAGCAAACGGCCCGAATGTGAAAAGGCGCCAGCGAGACCCGAAGCTGCAGGGGCCCCCGGAGCCCCAGGCGCGCAGGGGTGGGCGGGGCCGGGCCTCCTGTAGGGGGGCCGCCTGACCAGCCGCGGGCGTCGGCGTGGGCAGACCCATGGCCCTCCAAGCGCCCGGCCTAGCCGAGCACGCGCCGCTGGGCCCACAGGCGGCGTGGCCGGCGGGGTGGGGCTGGGACTCTCCCGCTGGGGGGCGCCCCGGAGTCCTCCCTGGGCGACAGCCGCCCGGTCCCTGGCTGGGCCGCTCTAGCAGCTGCAGACGGGGCGCCTGCCTCACGCTGCCCCAGCGTCGGCGCGTCAGGACCCCGAGAAAGGGGCTCCATGCGGCCTGGGGCACTGCACACGGGAGGGCAGTGAGGCTAGACCCTGCGCCCCCGCTGGAGCAGGTGCCCGCACCTGAGCCCGGGCAGCACGACCTCGGGCCCGAGGGGCGAAGGCCATCCAGAGCGCTCGGTCTGGAAAGCGGCGACGGAGGCCCAGAGCCACGCCGGCCGGAACACGCCGGAAGCAGGACCCCGTGAGTCCACAGAGGGGCCACCTGGGGTGGAGTCTCAGCCTGTGGAGCTGTCGCAGCCCCGGCAGCACGAGTCCGACCCCGGCCAGGGAGAGCCCCACAGGGCGCGGCAGACCCTCCTGTCTCCCGCTGCCCCTCAGCAGTGTGTCTCAGTGGACCCGCCTGTTCTGCTCCCCACTCTGTCTCTGGGGTGTCCTCTCACCCCCCCCACCTCTGGCTGCACCCCAGCTCTTGTGTGCACAAATAAGTAAACCTTTAAAACAAAGTACAACGTGAAGCAAGCCAAGACAGAAGCAACCACAAGCTCTGGGAAAACCAACGCGTTCCCGAGACGTCGTCAGCCACACTTAGAGCAACACAAAGACCAGGCGCAGCTGGGTGAGGCCACGCTGACGGCCGTGCCGAGGCGCAGGGCGGCAGAGGGGAAGGGGCGCCTCCTCAGGGGCGCTGCGGGCTGGGGAGGCGCTAAGGCCAGAGCCCGGGCTCTCCCGGCCCCTAAGGGAACAGGCCTCGCCGGGCTGCGTGCCACAGGGCGCGCGCCGGGCAGGGACGAGCGGGGCGCCTCAGCCTGCCGCTGGCGTCCGCTGCTGCGGGCGGGAGCTGCCCGAGAGCCCGAGGGGCGCCGCAGCGCGGCCACCTGACCCCGCGCCGGAGAACAGCGCCCAGGGCGGGGCGACGGCTTCCGCACACCGGTGCCAGGCCTCGCCGCCTGCCTCGGGCTCAGGCTTTGGAGCGCCCCGCGGCAGCCCAGTCTCGTCCACCTGAGCGACGGCGGCGTCTGGGGCGTCCCGCCACACTCCTGGTCCCGAGGGGGGCGGGGAGCAGCAGGGGCGGGCGGCCGGCTCCCCCCGACGCGCTGCCCAGCCGGGGAGAGCCACCCCCATTCTGGAAAGCTGGGCGCCCAGGGGCTCGGCCCAGAGGTGGACACGAGGGGGATGGGGGACAGTGGAGCCTGCAGAACCGCCCAAGAGAAACCAACCAGCAACCATGGTGGACGCCCGTCCCCGGAGGCCAGGGCCTGCCGTAGGGCCAGCTCCTGGGGGTGGGAAGGCCGGCCGGCGGGCTCACAGGGCTGCGCTGCCCGCGGGGCGGCCGGAGGAATCAGACCGGTGGGGTGCCCGGCCCAGCCGCGGGCTGCAGGGGCTGGGGGCTCCCCGGTTTTAATCAACCGCCCAACGGCACCAGCCAATTCCCTCCCGCGGAGGGCAGAGGGGCGGGGCCCTGTGGCAGAGGCCGGGCCGCGAACTAGTGGGCGGGCCTGGAAGGGCCCCCAGGGCCGCCGCCCGGTCTCGGGGTGTCTCCCCACTCCCGGCTGCCCCACCGAGACTCTAGGTGCACCCTCAGACGCCCGGCCCCCCTCTGGGGCGTGTCCTCAGCGCAGCTGCGGCGTTACCGCTCCCCCGCCTGCGGTGAACAGGTGTTGCCGGGGCGCCCAGCCACGCGGGCGTCCTCACTGCCCCCCGCGGCCCGCACACCCCGGCTCCCGGGGCCTCCCAAAGCGCTGCCGGCCCGCAGGTCTGGAGGGGCCGTCCGCCTCTGCTGCGCCAGGCCCGGGCGCCCTCACCCGCAGCCCCGCGGAGCAGGCGACGGCGACGCACGGGCCCAGACCCACCAGACGCCGCAGGAAGGGCCGGTCCGCCTGGCGTGGGGCCGGACACTGGGCTGGGCTGCGCCCCGGGCTCAGCCTCAGAGCTGAGGTCTGAGGAGCGCCCCGCCGCGGGGACCCCGGCTGGTCTGCGCTGGCCGAGCAGCCCGCCCCCCTGGCCTCTGCCCTGCCCCTGGGCGCTGCGGCCGCCTCACCGAAGCTGCTGACGGGCACTCCCGGGCGTGGCCGCGGAGCTGGCCCGCTGCTGGGCGAGGCTGGGTGCGGCTGAGCGTGGAGACGCAGGTCTGAGAAGGACTCGGACGCCGGCGGCAGGCCCGGTCTGACCGCTCGGGACCGGACACACGGGCTCGCGGCCGCCAGGACCCGAGAGCTCCGGACTCCTCCCTCCGTGGGTGGGCCCCGCCCCCCGCCGTGCCCTGGGCAGGGCTGAGGCGCATGCTCTGGGCCTGGCCAGCGAGGGGGCGGGTCCACCACGCTCCATGGCCAGGCTGTCCCCTTGGGGCCCCTGGCCCCGGCTCGCTCGCCGCCGCCTCCTCGGACAGCCCGAGGAGCTCCTCGCCCCCGCTCTGCGGTCCCCTCGAGGCGCCCGGCTGGAACCCTGCTCCTGCCCTGCCCGGCTCTGCAGCCCCCTCCCTGGCCCATCCAGCCAGAGGGCTCCAGGCAGCCTCAGAGGAGCCGCGGTCCAGCAGGGGCCAGGCGCCCGCCCTGCGGGGTGGGCCGCCCCAGTCCCTGGGGGACGGGCTTCTGAGCACCGCCCCCTGGCCGGAAGCAGACGCAGCGCCCCCTGAAGTGCCCTCGGTAGGCGCAGGCGGGCGGCCCACCGGGCCTGGAGGGGCGGTCAGCAGGCGGCCGCCCTCCTGTGCACAACACGTCCACCCCGGCAGCCCTGTCCCCCCACAGGGAAGCGGGGCCTTGCCGAGGGCTGGGCCGGCCAGCGGTGTCCCCAGGAGCCCGCCCAGAGGCTGCCCCCCCGCCGGGGCCCTGGTCCTGTCACCAAGCCGGGCACTGGGGCTTCTGGGCCTGCGGGGCAGGGGCCACGGTGGGCCTGGGCAGGGCTCCGGGGAGGGGCCGGCATGGCAGGTGGGCACAGGCCCGGCGGCAGCAGCTCTTCTGGTCACTCACCGAAAGAATACCTGGAAGACAAAGGAGAGGGGTCAGGCTGAGCCCACGGAGCCAGCGGGCAGCGCTGCGGGGCGGGGTGGCTGGGGCACTCTCCGCCTGATCCAGGGGCCTCGGCCCCCGTGCCCCTCCCCGCGGCCACGCCTGCCGGCCGGGCCAGAACAACAACAGAGCCCGCGCTGCAGCACGGCCCTGGAGACAAGCCCTTCTTCCCAGGCGGACAGTGGGGGGACAGGGCAGCGACGAGGGCACCTCTGGGACCCGCACCGCGGCCGTGCCAGAGGGAAGTCTGCATCGCGGGGGCTGCTGGGCAGCGGGCCCTGCCGCGGGCAGCACCTGGGTGCGGCCACCGGGCGTCCAGCTCCTTGACAGGGAGGACATGCCGAATGGCAGGCCAGGGCAGGGTAGACAGGCCATCAGCCCAGGCCCGGGTGGACGCAGGCACAGGCCAAGAGGACAGGTGGGCAGAAGCCGCGGCCAGCGGTCAGGAGTGCTGGGCAGAGGCCCTAGCCGGGAAGCCTCGGCAGATCCCGACTGAGGGCGCCCTACAAGGCCAGCCAGCCCGCACCAGGTCCGGCCAGGGCCCCAAGACAGGCGCACAGGCCCACGGGGGCAGCCCGGCTGGGTCGGGTGGCCAGCAGGGCTGCAGGGGCCTTGCCGGGAGTCGGGGCTGCTGTCTGACAAGAGGCCACCCCAGGCCCCAGGAAGGGGCGGCAAGTCTCCACAGTGACCCTCACTGGAAAGGGCAGCGGGCAGCCTGCCCCGACAGGCCGCTCCCTCTGCACGGCCGTGCCCAGCGCCTCACGCTGCCCAGCTGCTCAGCTGTCCCGCACGGCCCCAGGCCAGGCCCTGTGGGGGATTGTGAGGTGATGACCCGCCTGCCCGCTCCCTGCAGGCGGGAGGTGGCAGCGGCGTGCGCTGGGCGCGCCCCTCTGCCAGGGCCCTCAGGCCCTCCAAGAGGCGTCGGCCGCCAGCCCGTGCTGCAGGAGAGGCGCGGCCCCTCCCCCGTGTGCGCCCGCCCACTCCCTGGCTTCTCGGAACTGAGGCGCCAGCCAGCACAGCCGCGGGGCGTCCACTCGCTGGCCCTGACCTACATCCAGCTCCCGGGGCCTGGAGGAGCCCCGCAGACGCCCCCCACAGCACCTGCCTGGTGAGCAGGCTGCCTGACCCTGCGGGACGCCCGATAGCCACGCCTGAGACAGTGGACGCGCCCCCCCACCCCGGGCGTCATGCCTGGCAGACGCCCTCCGCCCTCCCGACCGAGGATGAACGGGCCCGCAGGGGCAGGCTGTCGGGCTCTCATTTGGGGAGCCAGGAAAGGAAACCCCTCCCTCTCCCAGGACCCCCCAAAGCTACCAGCCACACTGAAACACCATTGACCCCGCCCCGCCCCGCCCCCCCGCGGCCCCGCCCCCCTGCCACGCGGGCCAGGCGCAGCACAGCCGCCGCCGCGGTCCCTGCTCCTCACCAGATCTGCCCCACGTTGACCAGCGACGTGTAGAGGGCCCAGAGGGCGCCCATGAGGACCATGTTGGCGCAGCCGGTGACCAGGACGAAGGAGGAGATGGCCAGGCCCAGCAGCGCGAGGGCGTCCAGGTTGGCGTCCATGTGCGACCAGTCCAGCAGCCAGAGCGCGGTGGGGGCGTGGCGCAGGGCGGCCCAGGGGCCCCCGAAGTGCGCGCGCACGCCCTGCAGGTAGGCGCGGCAGGGCAGCAGGCCGCGGTCCCCGATCAGCGGCTTGTTCTGCTGGAAGGCCACCAGGAAGGCCACGCCTGGGACAGGACGGGGCGGTGAGCGGGGGCGGCCCGGCGCAGGGCGGGGGCCGCGGGGATAGCGAGCTCAGTGGGCTCACGCGTGAGCCGCAACCCCCCCGTGCGCACGCGGTGTGCACAGCACGACACGCCTCCGCGGGGGAGAGCGCGGGCCTGGCGGGCGGTGGGTGGTCAGCTGTGCCCCAGGACCCAGCCGCAGGCCGCCCCGCCCCCGCCCCTCGGGGTGCTCCCACTGCTGCCGGCAGGGGCGCTGGCTCCAGTGCGGGAGCGGAACCCCAGGAGAGGAGCGCGGGAGAGGCCAGGGGCTGGGGACGCCCGCGGGCGCCAGGACGCACTCGCACTCCAGGACACGCCCGCACCGCGGGAGCAGTGACCGCGACCGCAGGCCGAGCCAGCGCGGGGCCAGCGGGCGCCCAGGGCTTTGGGGAAGGTCTCCGCCGCCCAGGCGAAGCCAGGAGCCGTGTGCCCACCGCAGAGGAAAGGCGAAGGGAGGAGACCGCAGCGCCCCCCCTCCCCCCCCAAGACGGAGAGGGCCGGGGGGCCGGCCCAGCCCGGGAGGCAAACACAGCTTCAGGCAATTCCAAATGACGCGTCCAAGAGGACACCAGAATGGAATCATAAAAAATGCTCAATTAACCAAAACAAGGCAGGAAGAGGCTAAGAGAGACAGAACAGCAGGAGCAGGAAACAAGGAGCGAGGTGGGCCTCTGGAAAGGGCCAGGCGGCAAGGGCAGGCCGGGCCGCCTCTCCGAGAAGCCGCTCCAGCCACACAGAGGGGCGGTCGGGCGCAAGAGCTGTGAGGGACACGGCCAGCTCCACAGCCCAGCGGGACATGGGCGCAGCAGCAGGGAGTGTGCAGCCCGAGTCTCACGCGCCACGGAGACTCACTCTACACACGTGCGCGTGACCTGACGGACACGTGAGTGCACACACACGTGTCACCTTGGATGACTCCGTGACACCTCCAGAACACGCGGCCTAACAGCGAGGAGTGTTTTTTTTTAAAGATTGATTTATTTATGCATACAAGAACTGGGGTGCAGACCAGAGATGCGGGATGGTAAGAGTGTAACGGATCCCTAGAAAAAGGGAGTGGTCCAGGTCCCCTGCCCCACCCAAGGGAGGGTGGGCTGAGCAGGAGAGACAAGAAGCGGGAGAGGAGAGGAGCAGAGACACAGAACACAGAGAAGAAGAAGGAAGCAGGACGGAGCCAGAAGAGGCACAAGGAGCAGAGAGCGAGAAGCTGCGCCGGCTGGACTGGCTGAGACGGACGTGGGGGAGACCCTGGGGAGGGTCTTGGTTTTGACTTTGCTCTTCAGCTCCCAGAACTGTCTGGCTGTCTCGGGCCCTTCCCCATGGTTCCTGCCGAAAGGCGCTTCCGGGCCTCGCCTCGGGCCAGTCCCATCGGGGTGGACGTTTGCCCACGAGGGTTGGGTCACTTTGGGTGCTTGACTTAGAAACTATTCTTTGGGCCTCCCCGGTGGCGCAGCGGTTGGGCACTGCGCTGTGGAGCTGCCGGCAGTGGCGACGCGGGTTCGACGCCCGGCCAGGGAGATTCCCACATGGCGAGGCAGACCTCTCCTGCCTCCCCACTGCTCCCCTCAGCAGTGTGTTTCTGATCTGCCTGTTCTGCTCCCCACTCTGTCTCTGGTGAACCCTCTCGCTGCCCCACGCCTCTGGCCTGTACCCCAGCTTGTATGTAAAAAAAAAAAAAAAAAGAAAGAAACTATATTCTTTGTCTTCTCTGTATTATTACACTAATTGTATTAAAGTTTCTTTTCCACTTACGGTCTCGTGTGTTTTGTATGATCGCCTCTAGGTGCCGGACTTGTGCACGACACAGCCCTGCCCAGTGGCCCAGGCCCCGCCGGGAACACCGCACACGGGCTCCTCCCCTTGTGAGGCCTTGGAAGTGGACTTCACAGAAATCAAACCTTGCAGAGGCTGTAAATATTCGCTTGTGTTGATCTGCACCCACTCCGGGCGGGTAGAGGCGTTACCCACCGGGACGGAGAAGGCCCGGGAAGTCACTAAAGCTCTTGTGAGAGAAATAATTCCCAGACACGGGGTCCCCCTGACTATTGGCAGTGATAATGGTCCAGCCTGACTGCTGAAAACACCGCTCAGCTGACTCGCTTACTTCATATTAAGTGGAATTTTCACTCCGCCTACCGGCCACAAAGTTCAGAGAAAGTAGAGCGTGTCAACCAAACCATTAAAACAACCCTAGGAAAGTTTTGCCAGGAAACAGGTTTGCCCTGGGTAGACCTTCTCCCTTTAGTGCCTCTCAGAATTTGGTGCACGCCTGGTGCCAGTGGGTACACTCCCTTTGAGATTTTGTTTGGGCGACCCCCCACTATTATTTCTATGGTGAGGGGGGACCTTAGACAAACTGGCAAACTGGGGCTAAATCAACAGCTGCAGCTCCTTAGTGACGTCCTACACGAGATCAATAAAACTGTCATCCAGGGGGCTCCTGTTCCTCTAGGACACCCAGTCCATCCCCAGAATCCTGGAGACTCTGTCTGGGTAAAGGACTGGAAAAAGAGCCACTCCGGCCGGCCTGGGTGGGTCCCTACTGTCATTCTTACTACCCCAACCGCTGTCAGAGTTGCAGGTGTGGCTCCGTGGCTACAGCACCCCGAGTAAAGCCAGCCTGTCCGGAGACACCAGACAAGTGGACGGCCTGCCCAGACCCTGAAAACCAACTCAAGCTGACCCTGCGGAGAGACCCTGACCAGACAGCGCGGCCCTTCTGCAGCCTGCTCCGACCACCACCCAGAAGCTGGTTGGTCTACACACGGCGGAAGCTTGAGGAGCGTCAGCGGTGTAATGTTTACGGACTGTTAGACTGACCTCCAGTGTCAGCTGCTTCTCCTGTTTTTCTTTGGTGGGACTGCTGTTGTTCTTGTTTGCTGCCAGTCTTAGGACTGAAATTAGATAAAATAACATGCATCAAAAGTTAGGGAGAGGGGGCTTGTTTTGCTACTATTGGTGCCCCTTCTTATAGCTCGCAGTGCGGAGCACTTTTCTGGGAAAGGTATTACTCTTCCTGCCATAAGTATCTCTGTCTGAAGGCTGAACCCACTTCAGGACTAGTTTCTGAATGGGGACGCCACGACTGGGCATTGGTGGCCTGGGCCACTGAACCCAGCTGGGCTCACTCCTTGAATTCACCTTATAATGTACAGGTCAAACTCTCCTTTTCGATGTCTGATGCCCCGAGTGACCGTGACACTGGTAAATGGAATCCAGTCACCATCCTGAATCCTAGCCCCCCATCACGAGTATCGGGATGGGCATTTGGGCCTGGACTTGCGGGCGGGGGTAAAGACCCACAAGCCGAACTCACCATTCAACGCAGGGCCCTCAATCTCCAGCCCCAGGCTATCACCACACCCCTGTCACGGGCACAACAGGCTCAAAGGTCGAGGGCCCTCGCCACGCAGCCCACCACGGCACTCTGGTCCTTATAAAGGCTGCTCATCTGGCAGTAAACTCTTCTAGTCCAGACCTGGCCCAAGACTGCTGGCTTTGCCTCCGTTCTGGACTCCCTCGCTACACTGCCGTGGGAATGAATACTTCCATAGCACTGATTTCTTCTGCCCGCAGAACTCCACCTGAGTCTCAACACACTCCCCTTGCTCCCTGCCCTGAAATCTGGGGCAGCATCCTGTGTTTTGGGTTCTGCAAACACCCTAACGTTTGTGTGTCTTGCACGCGAGTATCTAAAACCCTTGGCTCCTCTCTATGTGCTCCCAGTGGAACCTTTTCTGCCTGCTCTGCTGGCACCTATAGGTGTCTGGTTCCAAACAGCGTGAGTCTCTGCGCCCTCACCTTGTTCATCCCCGACCTCACCCTCTGTCGGGAGAAAGGCCGCCTGACTCCCGTACACCCGACTCTGGCCATCGTTTAAAGCGCATCCCCCCGCCCCTCTGCTGGTGGCCCTTGGTGTCTCTGCAGGGACAGGCTTGGGAGACGCAGGCCTTGGGGTGGCCCAAAGCAAGTTCACAGTCCTCTCCCAGCAAGTGGACACAGACTGACTAATGTGGCCCAGTCTTTAAACGATCTCCAAGATCAAATGGACTCTGCAGCACCCGATGTTCTCCAGAACTGGAGGGGGCTAGATCCGCTCACAGCCACCCACGGTGGTCTTTGCCTGTATGTGAATGAAGACGGTTGTTTCTATGCCAACAGATCAGGTGTTGTCCGAGAGTCTACTAACCAACTCCAGACAGAATACGGGCCCGTAAACAGAACCAGGAGGGCCCCTCTTGGTGGGACAACGACACCACCCACCGACACCATCACCACCGACACCATCCATTCTTCTGACGCTTGCCTTCGGGCCTCGTTTACTTGATTCAGCCACCGGTTTATCCAGTCCCGTTTGGAGGCTGTTAAGCTCCAAACGTTAGTCAGCCACTATACGTCCCAAACAATCTTTCTAGCAGTC
>PVIJ01017058.1:0-30708 GCA_004024925.1 Scalopus aquaticus
TGCTCGGATTGGACACTGAGGTTTGACCTTTAACAGGATAGGCTACCTGTTATTCCGCCAAATAAGAGCCTGGGGTATAAATGTGTGTATGTGCCTGTATTTGATTGATTGATTGATTGAAGAAGAAGCTTGAAAATAAAGCTGCTGCCTGCCTCCGCTGATTACCGAACTTGGTGTCGCGTCTTTCTTCCTGCTGGACAGGGGACCGCGCGCGACACTTACTTTTTCAAAGAGTTTTGAAATATTTGATTGTTCTAAAAACAAATTTGTAGATATTAATGTTTAAAAAAAAATCATCAGCAAACAATCTCCTTTGCAGGGCCTCAGCTGTTCTGCTCACAGGGTCCTACTTAGAGGCCGTTTCCTGTGATTAGAGAGAGTCTCTCCCAGACCTGGTGGTCAGTTTGGCCATCACAGCTTCCAGGGCGCGGGAATCGGTGCCGCGTGGGCAGCTGGGAGGTCAGTGAGTCGGGAGGGCTGAAGGGAGCTGACTCCAGTTGGTTCCTGTTTATAGGTGCGATTTGACTCGTCTCTTGGTCCCATCTGCTTCTAACTTTTTCATCTATTGTGTGGAGAGCATAGATTAAGTTAGTGAATTTCAGACTGTGAAGTTCTGAGACTGAAAATGAAGAACTTGGGGAGGGGGGGAGGAGAGCCTGAGAATGAGGGAGATTTGGGAAAGGCTTTGATTTTCCACCCCCACCTGTTTTAAGCAGTGATTGTCCTTTAAGATGTCATTAGAGAGAAAAGCATCATGTTAAAAAGATGTGAATTCCATGGGACTAGATGCTCCCCAGAGTTCTTTTGGACTCTGACATCCTATGATTCAGGAAAAGACAGTCATGCACAAAAAGAGGTTATTGAATATTAATGATCTATCTCTTTTTTCTCTTTGAAAACAGATACTAGCAACAGGGATAAAAAATTCTTTTGTCATATATACACATTAATTGACCTAGGAAGAACATGTAGGGTTAACTCCACCATCAGGTTTTTAGTTCAAGTGTTTTTGTAAGTACTGCTTTAATTTTTACATTGTAAGTGACAGAATTTTATTTTATTTTTTAAATTTTATTTAATTTATATCCTTTTCATTATTATGTATCCCCTGTGAGTTTCCCACCACCAATTCACCCATGAACCATCACCATAGTCCCTTTTCTCTCCTAGTGCTCTTTTCTCTCCTAGTACTGCTTTTCTTATCTGCAAAGTTTTTGCTTATTGAGCCTCCTACTATGCCTACTTCTGTACTCACTGGCAAATTTATGGTTTTTTTTTCATATTCAAGGAAAAAATATGTAATAGCTTAATTAAATCTCCCCCTACTTATTCTATCACAGTGCTTCTTAACCATACATTTTCTTTTTTCTGCTGTCTGTAAGATGATGGAAATGACAGAAAGGAGAGATACTGCTTGGGCTGTGCAAATGCTTGGATATAAATTAATCTTAAATTAATCTGGAAAACATTAAATTAAACTAATATTTAATGAAGTTTAACTTTTGGGAAGTAAATTGTGATTTGTGTCACTATTTCAATGCAGGTGGCTGTGGTGGTGCAGGACTCCACCAATTAGATGCCGTGCTGGGAGCTTAATTATACTAGAATATCATGGGTTGGGAATTCTAGTCAGTATTTTCATTGTCTAAGTTCCAGAAGAAACCTCTTTTTTTCTTCTTCTGTGACACTTATCAATCTTTGCCTTATTCTGATGGAGGTCATTTCTCTGCCTAAATTTTATTCTCTCAGTTACTGCTTATCCAACATTTCTTCAGTGATAATCCTGTGGACAGACACCTGCCTAAGGAGAGCTTACCCCTGAGCAGAGAGTCGGACTGAGGACACTCCCATGATAAGGAAGCACAAGGAGCTCGGCATGCACGAAGAGGCCTGCAACTGAGAGCAGGAACTAGTTTCCATAAGCGCCAGGTATTCATCTGCCTGCCTTGGAGGGATCATAAATATACAGACCACACTGGCCTGGTTTACACTGGTCAACATCCAAAGGGAGATATACTTCATCTCCTTCTCATTTCAGAAAAGATGTGGCTATTATGGGCCTCTAAAGCAGAGGGACCACCCCTCCTTCCCCAACCTGAGAGTGGTTTGAATATTGGGAATGAATACATCACATGTGCACCAAGAAGTTTTGAAAAGATTTGAAAAGATTTGAAAAGATTTGATTCGTTGAGGTCCTTGGGGAGGGGAGAGCAGGGCAGATCCTCTTCACCCCTCCCCACCGCCCATCCCCAACCAGGAGACTGAAATGACTTGAGAGACAGCAAGGACACTGGCTTGGTGTTTTGTTGTTGTTGTTGCATGGGTGGGACCTTCATGAAGATTCCTGAGAGTTGTGTGGTTTGAGTCTCCCTCAGGTGTCAAAGAAGGGGCTTTGCTATCAGCTGGTCCAGATGTGGGCCCAAGGGGAAGTGAGATGGAAGAGGCTTAAAAGCTGTCAGCTGTCCAAGATCAAAACTGGAGTGAGACTTAGTCACCAATCTACTTCTGCAGGTAAAACACAGCCATTTCCCCCCTTGGACTTCAAAGCAAATTGCTTACAGGAGATGACAGGCAGAGGGCCCACACTGACAGTGGCAAAGTCCTCTCTTTAAAGTAATTTGAATAACAGATGCAGAGATGGGTTTTCCTCATTGTGAAACTGCAGCACAGGGAAAGCAAATCTGTAAGGGACTTAATATAGTTCACAGAGGTCAAGTGAGGGGAAGAACAAGAGGAGAAAATCTCCTGTGTGATCTTGAGATGACGTCTTTGTTTGCTTGTTTGTGTAACTTTTAACAGCAGGGTTTTTATTGAAGCTGGATAGCAGATAACTTAAAAGTGACTTATTCACAATGCTTGGAATATTTTATCTAGTTGATTGAGGGTAAATTCTTACATTATTTATCACAAAGCAGTAAGTGATGTTTATAACATGCTGTGAAAATTGGGGGTTTTAATCTAAAACTGCTTGGTCTTAAAAAATGACTGCAAATTAATTTTTTTCCCTCCTTTCCTCTCTCCCTCCCTTCTATCCTACATACCTCTACTCTCCTCCTCTCCTTTCCCCACCTCTTCCTGCTTCTTCCTTTTTGGTAGGTGTTTTTAGGTAAGGAGATGGAGATATGGGAATAAGGTGAAGCAAAAATTGTAGACATAAGGAATCTGCATTTAACACATTTTTAAATTTTTTTTCATGTTCCCATGTATAATAATGATAATCCAGATTTAGATTATTTTATTTCAAATGTTCCTAGAAAAACTTCTGGTCAATTTTCTCTGGTCATTTATCAATGCTATGGATATGAACCTACTTTGGAAACAAAGTACTGCATAGTTCATGTCCAGCTGGCACAAAGTATCCTGTCTGTTCAAGAGAAAATGATGTGCAAATCAGGAAAGAATAAAGAGTGGAAATATTTGGGGAAAATGCTGGACATCTTTGAAAAGCTGGGCATATTTCTTCCAAATTGTTCCATTAACCCTGAAAATCAGAGGGGTATTCACATTGTCAGAAATGCAAACAAAATCACAAATATGAAAGCAACTGATTCCATTGCCAAGGATTCCATTATTCCTAACTTTTGATTCGGGATGTTGTGTTTAGGGGAATTTATATAGAAACCTTTTTGCATCACTTCTGTCTTAGTCTGCTTATGCTCCCCAAACAAAATACCACAGGCTGGATATCATAAATAGAAGAAATTTATTACTTAAATTTCTGGAGACTGGGGAGTCTGAGACCATGGTGCTGGCTGATTGGGGGTCTGTTGAGGACCCAATTTCTGACTCGTACACAGCACCTTCTGGCTCACACCCTTATATGATGGGAGGGGCAAGAGATCTCTCTGGAGCTTCTTCTATAAGGTAATAATCCCATTAATGAAGCCCCCACCCTCATGAACATCAGTAACTCCCAAAGGCCCCACCTCCTAGAGCACTGAAATTCAACATAGGCATACTGGGGGAAGAGTGGTGTTCACTTTATAGATCCTAGATGAAAAATTTTGCTTCTTCAGTTAAACCTGTTCCAACACAAGAGGAAGTCTGTCAGTTCAGAAAAGATAGAGGGAGCACAGTAATCCTTTTTCAGAAATGAAAACGGAGGTCAAACTGGTGATAGAATTTTTCCAATTTCATTTCAATAGCAACAGCTTTGCATCTCATTTTGAGGACAGCTGGGTCTTGGTTGCAGCATTTTAAGATTCACATTTTACTTCGTTAAGTACAATTTTCTCATGACAGAAACATTGTTATGTTATTTCTCTCACCACCAGATCTTTAGCACAGTTTTGGCACATTCCTGAAAGAAATTCACTGTCTCCACAAGCACACTTACATTCTTCACAGGTGAATAAGCTGTTACACTGCGCACTGAAATAAGTCAGACATTAAGTGCATGTTTCTTTGGGAACTTCATGGCCCTTAGCATATTTTGAATCAAGGAAGCTCAGATTTCCTAAAAAGATACGAGATAAGTCCCTCAAGTTCAGTTTAATGACATTCATGACTTTTGAGAACCTCCTGTATGTTAGAGTCTGAATAATGTTATAAGACACACAAAGAAGAACAAGGCATGGATCCTGGGCTCAAGAAGTTGATAACCCAGGGCCTCCCGATGGCGCAAGGCGTTAAGTCTCAGCACTATGAAGCTATGGCAGCCACTGCAGCATGAATTCAATCCCCAACCAGGGAGCTTCCCACATGAGCATCAGACCTCTCCTGCCTCGCCCGCTGCTCCTCTCCCCCCATTCCCGCAGTGTATTTCAGTGGATCAGCCTGTTCTGCTCCCCAATCTGTCTCTAGTGAACCCTCTCACCCCCCACACACCTCTGGCCTACACCCTAGTTCTTGTATGCATAAAACAATAAATCTTTAAAAAAAAAAGAAGTTGATAACCCAGCTAAAACAGTATGTATGTTTGATAATGGTAATAGCATAGGCTAAAACAGCAAGTTACAGGAGTACAATGGACATGCTCAGTAAGGGGGATGTTGAGAATGTTCCAGGCTGGCTTAAATAGGGCAAGAGCTATGGGCGAACAGAGAATATTGGTAACAGAGGTAGAAGTGGATGTGGGAAGATAAACAAGCTGGGTAAGAGTACTTAAAATTTATCAGATTCTCTGTAGGTCAAAATAAGGAAATTCAAAGGTTTTTGCTCAAGGAGAAGAGCATGTGATCTAAAGCTACCAGACTGTATGTTAAATTTGGACTTTTGTGATAGACCTTAATAAGAATCCATAATTTACTACTGAGATGTAAATATATGATAGGCTTGGCATGCATCTAATTGCGTAATAATGAGCTGGGTGGTTTGTAGTATAAGATGAAAGTATCAACTCTACTTGGGCCTCCTTGGTAGCTTGAGGGTTAAGTCTCAGCACTATCATCATTGTGTCCTAAGTTTGTTCCCCTGCCAGGGAGCTGAACAGGCAGACTGACTGAAATGCTCTGCTGAGGGGAGCATCAGCGAGAGAGGGGAGGTCTGCTGCACCATGTGGGAAGCTCTCTGGCTGGGGATGGAACTCAGACAGTAGCAGTGATAGTGCTGAGACTTAATCCCTGGGACACCAGGGAGGCACTATTGGTATACCTCTTACACCTAGAGAAAATAGTTCTTCGGCAAGACTTGCAGAGCAATAATGGATGGTACCATGCCTTTGACCTCAGAGGCCTGGATTTTGTCAATAGCTTGTTATCACACACAGCCAAAGATGGTGTTCACTTTATAAATTTTAGTAAAAAACAAAAATATCTGAAAAAGATACATGTGTGACCTGGAAGTGCAAGAAGTTAATCCTCGTGGATCACTGCTGACCAATGGGGAAGAAAAGCAAGTGCTTCCTTTTTAATTCCATTTAGGGACAGTTCTGAGAAGCCAGTATAGGCCCCTTCCGAAGGCGCCAGCAGGCTCAAACAGAGTGGCTTGAAGCTATAGTCAGGCATCTTGTGTCGTTGGCTTTCTGTCCTTTTCTAGCTCACTCTTCCTGGCTCTCACAAGCAATTGTCCCAGTCTCTGCTTGCCAGGAAATCCAGGCCATGCCCCTTCAGGGGCAGTTTGAACAAAAACCTAAAGAATAACTTTACTTGTGAAGAGCCAAGTGAAGGTCGTAGCATGTTTCCCTTCAGCACCCCCAACAGCTTGTTCCACGTTTCAGTAGGCTGGCGCCTCTACCCGAGTGCTCTTAATTGCCTCACCACCTTTGATAAACCCAATGAAAGAAAGAACTTACCCCTGGAGCTAGAAGTGATTATGCTCAGTGAAATAAGTCAGAAGGAAAAAGAAAAATATCTGATGGTTTCTCTTATAGGAGGAATCTAGGGGAACCAAATAAGGGATCAGGGGAAAAATAGTAATAATAAAAAAACCCCACAACATAACAAAACAAAAATAAAGTGACAACTATAAATCAGAGATATTCTGCAGGGAAGGGAGAGGGAGAGGGACCAAACAGGGCAGGAAGAGCCCAAGGACTGTGGTGATGGTGCACGGGTCAACTGATGATGAAAATTTAGGGGACTACACCTGGGAAAAGAAAGCAAACATTATACAAAAGTGAACATGATATAAGATATATATAAATAAATAAAATAAGGTATGTGGGTAAAAGAAAAAATAACTTACCCCTCCCATTCCCTTGGCAAAACCTAAATTAAAAATGATGGAGATATCTCCCATTTGTGGAGACTCCCATCATTGATGTCTCTAGGTCAACTATTTCTCAGTACTCCATTTACAGTCCAGTCCACTTTCCCATGTAACAAAAAACCAGTGCTTACAAAATAAAGCGATCCTTACATCTTAACTGCAGGTGTGGGTGTTGGCAAGGTCTGAGAGTGTCCAGTGTGCTGAACCTAGCTCGCTCCTGTCGCTGACTCACACCCTACCTTTCTTTGAAACGCTGTATGTGACAAGTAGGAGCAAATAACTTTCGGAGGCTGAGTCTAAAACTTTTCCAAGCTGCTCTGTTGTTTTCCTGACAGACTAAAGAACTTATTGGGGCTATAATGAAAGGCAGACTGCGATTGCTGTCATGTCAAGAATGCTGCAGTTGGGAAAGTCGACATGATTTCATGGCTAATGATTCACTCACTAATATCAGTGTGGGCTGCAGTGAGGATAACCAAGTTGAGCTGTCTTAGATCAAATGATTCAATTAGGCCAGCTGTCCCTATTTGTCATGGCTCAACTCGCTTTCAAATTACCTTTCCAAAGTGCATACGTGCCTTAGCATAGAAGTTAACAGCTCAACTGTTTTACAAAAAAAGGATACTTAGGCATGATTTGAAAAAAGTCACCATTTCTCCCCGCCCCCATCCACTAAGGTGTCTCCCCCTCCCTCCTCCATCCTTTACTGGAGGACATGCACTATGTATTTGCTCAGTTAACCCTGCAGCATCCTTATTAGTTCTTGCCAGTGTGATTCTGCCTCTAAAGCCTCTTGGGGGTATCTCTGCAAGGAACTGTTAATTCTAAAAGGAAGACTTGATCTAGAAGGGGTCTCTAAGTTTCTGGGGCAAGAGGTGCCATGGTTAAGATATTTTTCCAACTTCCAATCCCTGCGTTGGCAATGGAACATGTTCAGGATCAAAGAAGAGCTTATGTCATATGTTTGGATTTTTCTAGGGTGATGGAAAGACCTAGGAGTGAGAAGTAAATTGGCAGTCTCAACTTGGCTTCAGGTCAGCAAGGGGAGATGTTGATGTACAGGAGACAATGATGCAACTGACCATCCAGACGGACCCAGAATTTCAGTGTTTCTTTGTGAGATATATGAACAGCCCCACTGCTCTGAGGGGGAAATGGCCCTCTTGCTGCAAGGAGCCTGAATGCAGGAGGCATTTGTTTGCTGCTGCCCGTGTGAGGAACACTGCAGACAGTGGAGAAACTGAACAAAAACCAGGAACCTGATTTCTACCCGAGAGGGGTTAGCAACTAATGACTCTGAAACCTTGTAATGTATTTGGGAATTGTGGCTACCAGAGAGATAAAGACAATTGAAGTGAATCTAGAGTGAATAATAGAAATGGGTAAAGGAACAGAGGGCTTAATCTAAAAGGGAAAAAGAAATAAAAAATTCATTTCCTTGAATGTAATGGCAAAGGATGTTATTGAACTGCTTAAGAATGCAAAGGTACTCTCATGCAAAGGGCAGGCTGGTGATTAACTGCCGTGTAAAAGGATGAACTAGAAGCAATGAGAGAAATGACGTGAGATTCTAGAAACTCTTCTGTTTTGAAATGTTCTTAAAAAGGGAGGTGAGGAGTAGAATTGGAGAGAGGGCTTTCATTGCAGTTTTGTTGAATGATGATCATTCTTCTTTCCATTGCAATGAAATCAGATTTATCTTACACACAACTCAGGACACCGAGAATAGAAGGTCTACATTCCACTACTATGGGACACCGTAAATTTTGCTTCTCCTGTCTCTTGCTTTCCATTTATTCTTGCTTTCAGGAGCAGTAGGACCATTTCAGCTCTGCTTCAGACTCTAATGACTTCCATAAACTCAAAGAGAAAAGAAAGCGTATGCTCAAGTCTCTTCTTTGCCACAGGGAACATGCATTTCCTAGGCAGAAAGAAGACGAGGGTTCTTTGATTTGCTGTGGTTATTTTGGGTATTGCTTACATTGATTTGTTGTTTTTTGACATCAAGATACTCCCAGAAATTAAGATTAGACACTGGCAGTCTCGGAGTCTGGGCACAGCTTGTGGACATTTCCAAGGTTGAGCAGTGTGGTTGTTGGAATTTCACAGTCAGCCCAGTTCTCATATCTGTGGTCAACAGTAACAGGAAGTGTGATTATGTAACAGTATGAGCCCCATAGAAAGGGGAGGTTCCAGGTTCCATGCCCCACCTAAGCAAGGATGGAGCTGATGGCCAGGAGAAACAAAAAGGGACTTGGGAGAGAGAGGCTGGAAGGAGACACATCCTGGAGGAGGCACATGGGGCAAAGAGAGATGTGAAGAAGAAGCTGTGCTTGCTTCTTGGCCTTGAACTTGTACCAGGGACTTGGGCAACATGGAAGGAGACATTTGGAAGAGACATGGGTGAGAGACCCCTGGGGAGGCTGACAATTGCAGCCTTTATCTCGACTTGGATTTGTTTTTCACTCTTTTCCTTCCAGACTTACCTGGCCCCTTCTGTCCCATTCCTGTGTTTCCCCACCAGAAGGTGCCTTAGGCTTGTGGCCGGCTTTCTGCCTCAGTGGCTCTGCTTTGGGCATTTACCCACAAGGGGATGAGGTACCTTGGGTATTTAATTGGAAACTATTATTCTTTGTTTTCTTTTTATGCATACTAATTCTAGGAAAGTTCTTTTCTATTAGAAGTCTTACACAATGAGTGTATGTTTTGTCTTTATGTGGTGGATGGTAGAGCCAGTTAGAGCAGACAGGTTTTGGGGCCCTAGGGTGACCATCAGTCTGCCTGCTAACAGTTCTCCTCTAGTACTCACCATTCTGTAGACTCTTCTTCTCCTTGCCCTGCTCCTTTTACTTTTGCTACACTAAGATCCTGTCTGTTCTTTCCATGTCTTGAGTCTAAACTGTCCCCATAGAGTGAATTGTCTCAAGCTCCTGTTCCTACTGGGGAAAGCTGCTTGTTTTAACAAGCAGCTGACTAGGCTGCTGGGAGACAGGACCAAGGGACTCTTGCAGGGCCCTGATTAGCTGTTGTCAGAGGGGCAGGTCACATGGCATCAGCAAAGCACATTACATGAAAGGAACTCCTGAGCACAGCCTCTGGGGGAGTGTTGATTTGTGTCTCCCTCCATCCCCAATTCATATGTTGAGTCCCTAACTCCCAGAACCTCTGAATGTAACTATGTTTGCATACAGAACCTTTAAAAAGATAAATTAAAGTGAGATCATCCAGGTGGGCCTTAAGCCTAATATGATGGATGTCTGCACAAGAAGAGGAACTTTGGACACAGACAGAGGAAAGAACAGGTGAAGCCACAGTGAGAAGATGGTCTTCCGCAAGCTGAGGGCGGCTGTCTCAGAAGATAAAAACCCTGGTGACACCTGAATCTCAGACATCTAGCCTTTCAAATTCTGACAGAATAACTTTCTGGTGTTTAAGCCATCTGGCCTGTGGCACTTTGTTATGGTGCGTCTGGACAATGAATGCAGGCTGACAAGCAATTTAAGACAGAATGGTGTTGTGAAGAGAACTTTGAATGGAAACTTTGGCAATAAGGCGTTTATGGGGCTTCTCCCACTGGAGGACCTTAAGCAAGTCTCTTCATGTCATGAATCCTGACTTCTGAATGTTAAAATAAGGAGACTGGGACTAGATGAGCTAACACTTGTGACTCTTTGCACTGTGGGGACTGTCCCCATTTGAGGTCCCTTCTGTCCTGCTTCTAAGTAGTGCATTCTGAAATGTTAATGTAAGGATCCAGGAAGGGCAGGCTTTGAAGCACTCATTACAATCCTGTTGTGGCCCATAGTTTCCTGTCCACAGCAACTTTCCTCCTCATGTCTACATTCTCCTAAAACTAGGGGAATACCTGCCCGGAGACATAATTAGCCTAATTCTCCCCTTCCCCCACCGGAGGACTGCAGGCAGGCCATGCTGTGCTGGTGTGACACATCAACTTCTAAAATAACACTCAGCCATGGACTCCAGTCTTATAAACAGGACGCAACCAGGTGATCTGCTCCTCCCTCTCATCCTCTGACCTCCTTTCCCATCTCAGGTAGCCTGAAGGTTCTGCTTCCAGAAACTAACTGTGTGCCTTCTGACCCAACAGCAGGAAGGAGCTTGCTTTGAATGGCAAAGGAGGGCTACCTGACCTCATTGCTGGGTATGGGAGCACATCAAGTTCCTACTTAGCTCCACGGGGGCCGCATTCTGTCTTTTGGGCTATTTTGACTAGTACAAGTAAAATGCAAAGGTGGAGGAAACAATACGTTGAAGAACTGAAGCCAAAAGCTGATTTTTTAAATTATTACTAGGATGCTTGGCTTTTTTCCATTGTTTTCTGTCTCTGCCACTCTGGGACCCTGAAGGCTTGGCTATGGGAACTTGACCTTGATCCTTTTCCTTTGTACTTGTAGGTTTCATTAGATTATCACTGCTGCTGCTGTTTAGTAGGGAGACACAGGAAGGAAGTTTCCTGTCTTATGTGAGGGTATTATGGGTTGAATTGTGTCCCCTCCACCCCTATTCCTTTTTTTTTTTAAAGATTTATTTTTTATTTATACATACAAGCTGGGGTACAGGCCAGAGGCGTGGGGCGGCGAGAGGGTTCACCAGAGACAGAGCGGGGAGCAGAACAGGCAGATCAGAAATACACTGCAGAGGGGAGCAGCGGGCGAGGCAGGAGAGGTCTGCCGCACCACGTGGGATTCTCCCTGGCTGGGCGTCGAACTCTTGTTGCCGCTGCCGACAGCTCCACAGTGCAGCACTTAACTGCTGTGCCACCCTGGAGGCCCCCTATTCATATTTTGAGTCTGGACTTTTGGTAACTCAGTTCATGACCTTATTTGGAAATAGGATCATTGTAGATAAGATTAGTTAGGATAAGGACTTACTGGAGTAGTCCAATACAACTGTTGTCCTTATAAAGAGAATTCCATGTAAATTGACAGAGACATGTATAATGGGAAAATTATAGGGAGACATAGGGCAAACACCATCTCCAGGGAATGTAGCTAGGGGAGAGGCATGGGACAGAGGTTTCCTTGCAGTCGTCAGAAAGGAATCAAACTTGCTTCCTGCCATCTTGATCTTGTACTTCAAGCCTCTAGAACTATGAGACAATATATCACTTTGCTTTTTGGACCATTTTGTGGTGCTTTGCTATGGGAACCCTAGCAAATGAATAGAGAGGGAGTCCTCAGAACATATATAATCTTTATGTCCCACTCATAAAAATAGCCCTCTCCAGGAGGGCATGTACAAGTGCCCCTGTTAGCTGGTCAGCACCAAATGACTGGGTGTAGGGTGGTCCATGCTGCTCCACAGCTGTCTCTGAGCCATCTCAAATGCATCACATTCCCTCAAAGTCCCTGCTGTGATCTAGAGATTAAGATCATCCTATCCATTTTATCCCTGAACACTCAGGCACTGGTGCAAGGGAAGTCATATGGTTCAGTTTCTCTTTCAGAGTTCAGCATAGGCTTCAACTCCGCTGGAAAGCCTTTCCTGAGTCCCCATCCCCAACGGTCTGACAAAGGTTTTGGCCATCACTTCCAACATGGATGCCTAGAGTGAGTGTGTGTTTCCCTACACTAATAAATTATGCAGTACCAGCTGGGTATCCTACAATTCAACTCTGATATTATCTACTTATAGATAGCATTAGATCCCATTAGTTAAAGTTTTGGTTTTATAAGACTATTGCCCCCCCACCCACTGCCTACTTCACATAGCAGTTGCAAACCTAGAATATGACCTTCTGACCTACTGACAATTAATTGAAGGTTCCCATGATCCCCTCCTTGAACTTTACATACTAGCTGCGGGTCAAGATTATTACCTGTATATCTGACCAACTCGTTGTAAGTCAGAGTTTCGTAGGACCCATTCCCTGGGTTCAATTTGTTAACTAGAATGACACCTAGAACTCAGAGAAACATTTTACTTACTAGTTCACTGGTTTATTATTTAAAAGAATGACTCAGGAATAGGCAGATGGAAGAGATGTGTGGGGCAAGGTATGGGAAAAAGTTCTGGAGTTCCCATGCCATCTTTGAATACCACTCTCTCCAAATTTCCATGTTCACCAACACAGAAGCTTGAAGTTGACCTTTTTGAGTTTTAATGGTGGCTTCATTACATAAAATGATTAATTAAATTATTGGCGTTCAATGCTTTTTTTTAAACTTCTAACCCTTTCTCCTTCCCTAGACATCAGGGGTGCAACTAGAAGTTCTAACTCTTTATTTAAGGTTGTTCTTCCAGGCCACCAGATCCCATTCACCTCTAGCCAAATTCACCTCTATGGCTTCATGAGACAGGAAACTGTTGTGGTCTTGTTATGAATAAAGGGGCTCCCATTTTGTGGCTCTGAAGTGATTTCTGGAACTGAGCAGAAGAAACTAAACATTTTGACAAAAAAATACTCTCTTTGCTCTTATCATTTAGGAGATTTCAAGAATTTTTCAAGCTGTGAACTGGGAACTGCAGAAGAAGACCAAATATATATGAGGAAGCTATAATGGTCATCTGAATGACTAAATTTACATATTTTTGTAATCACAAAATCTCATCTGGGCTAAGTGCCCCTCCTATATGTTCTCACAGAACCCTAAACTTTTCCTCTGAACACTTACCACAATGTCTCTAAATTGTTTGCTTACTCATCTATCTCTCCCCCTGGGTTTTGAGTTCAGAGAGTATGTTATAATCACTTTTGCTTCTCTAGAGCTTTGTAAAGTATCTGCCAGCTAGCCCGTCCTCCATTAGTAATTGTTGAATGAATGAACAAGTGAATGAATACATTATGTTCAGAACCCAAAAGCTGCACCAAAGCTGGGAGAGGATGCGGCTCATTAAGTAACACTGCTTTCTGGTGCCTGAAGTACTCAAAACAGCTTTGATTCAAAATGTTGGCAAAATAGACTGCCTCCACTATTTTGACTTTTTCAGAAATGAATTGATGAGGTAATACATTTTGAAGCCATGCCACAGAAATATACCATGCTGTGCTTTTGAAACTGGAGTACGACAGCTAGGTTGTGCTTCTGGCTTATGTCCTGCTGGGAGTTAAAACAATTTACTGACAGGTCTCAACCCGAAGACCCAAGAAGTGGTCTTCCTCTTTGGAAATAGGTTTCTATTCTTTTGTAGGTAGAGAAAGAGACCTGGCACATATGTAATATATAATCTGCTCTAAGGAAGTCACCAGCCGGGCCATCCTTGGTTATAGTAACACTACTCTGATATTTATGAATATTCACTAAAATGATCTAAAGCTTGATTATAAGGCTCAAGTGTACAATTTTTGGCATTCTAGAGTAGCTATGCTACAACCTATACTTGTAGAAATGCTCAATGGAAAAAGTGACCTGAATTTTCTGGGTGCAAACATTTTTTTTTTCTCTGCACGGTGCCACAAAACTGATTCTAGTGCCCCAGGGAACATGTGGAGTGAGATAGTCTAGAACAGGGCTAGTAGTATTTTTTTCAGGTAGTCTTGGATTGGTAATGCTTTATTTCTTGCCCTTGCATATGTAAATGATCACCCTAAAAAATATCTCTCCCTGGGAAACAATGTAGGATATATAATAAAATGGGATTTGTACCCCAATTTCACCGACCTGCATCTATGGAGTCTTCATTAGTTGATAATATTTCATCCTGCCACTCTTGAATGAGGTCCCAGAGTTCCCTACATAGCACTTCAAGCATCCAATGTCCATTGCAAGAGCTCAAAGCCTTCATCCCTGAGCTCAGCTCTATGCTATTGTTATATTTCACTAAACAAGATGAAGAAAATAAATAAATGATATTAAATATTTAAAAACACATAGTTTTCTTTTTCAATGAATCATTTAAAATAGGTCACCAAATCTTTCTGTAAATAAATGTTTTATACTTTGCAGTCCACAAATGGTCTTCATTGAATAGTCTTATTTGTTTCTGTTTAACTTTTAGCTTTGTTTTGGTTTTATCCCCCCTAATTATTAACAACTATAAAAGCCATACTTAACTATTCTGTACAAAAACAGACTGCAAACTGTAGTTGATGCATTGGTTGTAGTTTGCTGAGCCTTCATGTAAAATATGGTGCTTTAAAAGTATGTGAAAATGATGTTTACCATGGAAACCTTTGGTAGAAAGATAAAATTCTTTGGTAGAGAGATAGATAAGAAGGGCATAAGGTACCCATTTCATGTGCATGATTATATAAAGTTATAAAATTCTAGCATGTATAATTCATGTTATACTCAAAATATAATACTGGTATAAATAGAAAATGAATCATATGTTCTTATTGGGTTATATAGTTTGCCGCTCAAAAAGTATATAATCATCTCCAAATCTGACTGCTTGAATGTAATTTATCATTTGTTTTTTGCTGATCCTGTTGGATGGGTGGAACTTAGTCCAGGCAGCTGTGAATATCTGTTGACATCAAAAATCATCTTACAGTGGGTGGAAATGTAAGTTGTTACAGAACATGGGAATGTTCTTGAACAATCTGTCTGCCTTGAATATGAGCTTTAGCTTTGAGACTTCAGACAACTGCATTTGTCCCAGCACATATGTAAATGGCTTCACCCTTCTTATGGTTACTGTACTTTGTGTTCTTGAGTTCTCCGAGAAATAATGGAGAATCTAATCCTGTAGCTACCAAGTAAGAATTTATAAAATCTAAAAAGGAGCAGTTTCATGTTCCTTGTTTTACAGAATGAAGCATGTAGCTGAGTGGAAAAGGGAAACTAAAATGAACTTGGGAGAAAAGGCTTGGGGAGAGGATATTGGGAGAAGATAATTGGAACTGAGACATGTGAAAAAGAAGCTATGCTTGCTTCTTGGTCTTGGTCTTGCACCAGGGACATGGGGGACATGGAAGGAAACACTTGGGAGAGATGTGCCCAAATCCTTCTGCTCTTTCCCTATGGCTCCCCAACAGAAGGTGCCTTAGACTTGTGGCAAGTTGTCCGGCCTTAGTGGCCCTGCTTTGTGCTAACCCTCTTTGGCTGGGCAGTTACCCATGCAGAGATGAATAACTTTGGGTGTTTAATTGGAAACTATTACTCTTTCTTTTATTTTCTTTCTATGCACACTAAGTCTATTAAAGTTTTTTTCTGTTGATGGTCTTATGCACTAAAGTTTTGGTCTGATGTGGCAGATGGCAGAACACATTTAGAGCATGTAAGTATGGGGTCCAGGGTTATCGCTCAGCCTGTCTGTTAACATATGCAATACAGCATAAGGGAATCATCATCAGGTATAGGGTCTATATGCTGCACCCCCCAAAAAAGGCAGAAACACCATCTAAACAGTTTTTTTTTTAAGATTTTATTCATTTTATTTTTGCATAGAAGAACTGCGATGCAGGCCAGAAGTGAGTGGGTGGGGCGGGGGTGAGGGGAGAATTCACCAGAGACAGAGTAGGGAGCAGAATAGCAGATCTACTGAAATACACTGCTAAGGGGAGCAGCGGGCAAGACAGGAGAGGTCTGCTGCACCATGTGGGTTAGCTCCCTGGCCTGGGATTGAACTCAGGCCTTGGAGGAGGTACTGTTGAGACTTAACCCCTGGGCTACCAAGGAGGCCCTACCATTTAAGAAGTTTTAACCCAGAATAATTAGAAGACTGGGAGGTCCTTTCTTTGTTCTTTTTTTGGTGAGATCATTTCATCTCTGGACCTCTTCATGATGGATTCCATATTATTAGCCTAGAAGGTTATTAGCGAAAGGGTTTGCTAATGACAAAAACTTAATTTCATCTAATGTATCTATTAGGAGTCCTTAAAGATAACTACAGTCATTATCGGAGTGTGGATAGGTGACTTTGCCTCTGATCTGCTTTCTATTTTATAATGCTTTCCACTTTATAGTGACTTGGTGGGCCTCAACCTGAGTTAATGTCCAGTATCATGGAGTTTCCCAAGACTCACTGGACCCTGCCTCCTCCTAACACAATACATCCATTTGTCTTTATCTCCTGCTGGCCCTGAAACATCAGAAACTCACTAGACATGGCTGAGGTGTCTGCTGAGGTTTATTTGCAACGGAAGTGAGAAAAGGGAGAACAGAAAAAGAGAGATTAACGAGATTAACACATTGTTTGCGGGTAGTTTTTATCACGTGCTAACAGGTGGCCCGGGCCATATTTGCTAATTTTTTAAGTATAAAAAAAAGTATAAAAATAAACATATTTATACGTTACCTGCATTCTACTGCTAGTCTATGAAAAACGTATTAATACGTGTCCCGCGCTCTACTACCAGTCAAAGTAAAACGTATAAATACATTTCCCGCATACAATGTGTTAATTGGAGGATGTGTCCTACCAGTAACACAGGCTGAGCTGAGTCTCTGTGATAAGCTAAATGCAGGAAAAGCAAAAGAGCACAAACCCACATGTGTTCAGTTTTATACCAAGCATGGCTGCTTGACTTCACCCTTAATTCCCAGTAACCTGCCCTTTTCAGAAGGTCAGAGTTACAGCAGATTCATGGCATGATGGGAGTTATAATCTTCAGTGTCTGAGATCTCTTTGGCATGGAGGTGGGGATGGAGTCCATAAAATATCTGTGGGTTGAGTTCATTCAGGACATACTGTTCCTTGACCAATACCACTAAATAAGGGCCATGACTTATAATTTTCAGGAATGGAAAATTGGCACGTTGCTCACATCCCCCCCCCCCATAAATTTGAGAATCTTAAAAACATACTGGATTATTATTATCTGTCTTTACTGAAGCATATGCCTTGTTAGATGTGGATAATCCAAGAAGGTATGTAAAACCCATTTGGGCTTGTGTTTGTACTTTTTGGGCCCCGCAGAGCAAAATTTGGACAGCTTCAAGTAGACCCACTGTACTCTTCCTCTTCAATTATTTTTCTGTTTTGGATTCTAGTACTTTGTGAGAACATAGGAAAGTGAAGACATTTAGAAATACAGATTTCTCTATGTATGAAAATCCAGGTGTAGAGGCAATATGAACCATTTATGCTTGCCTTCCTTTTCTATGATAATACATCTATATAGAAGACATGAATTATAGTACAAAGATATGATTTCATTGGTGTCAGAAGTCCCTAGCAAATCATAAGCCCACAATTGTTACTATAGACTTTATAAGAAGACCAGGGTTCAAGTCCTGGTGATACTGGGCAAATGGGGCTTCAAAATTGCCAAAGGTACTACCCAAATTGCTTACCGGTCACTATCTTGGTTCTGCACCCACGTGCACAATTGCAAGACTACTCAGGCTTAGGGAACAATAACAGTGGGATTTATTTAACAAACAGGGAAAAGCAAAGAATTACTGAAGTCAACATATGGCCGTTTACCTTACTTAAAGCAATGTCCAGTCCTTTAAGTCCCAGGAAAGTAATAAAGGTAGAGTCTTCCTGCCACTGCTGACATGGAGCTCTTTTTCCAAACAATAGGCCACGTTTCCAAAATAGCATCTTCCTGCTTCTGCAGGCAAGCAACAATCACACTGTAGACCAGGTTCCAACTTACGAGGACGACACAGAACACAACTGGAGATGCTCCCAGAACTGCCGTGGTGCTCTAGCACAGCACCAGGCCAATAACACTGCAAACAGCAACTACAGTGGCCAGACGGCCCTTCAGACTGCACTCACACATTTTGGGAAGGTGTCCTCTTTGGGTGTCTGCCTTCTTCCTTTAGCTGCAGTAAAGACAAAACTGGGAGCAGTTTCCGTTGCTCGGCTACTTGCAAAGCCTCCAAAGTCGCTGGTCCCAAAGTCACTGAAGATTCCAAAAATATTCAATCTGAAACCCTATATCCCAGCAGCTCAAAAATTTCTGGCATCTGATTTCCAAACTCTTAATCTTGGTGGCTACATTTTCTGCCGTTGATTTCTCCATTCCTACATCATGGCGACTGATTCTTCCCTTCCTACATCATGGCGACTGAATCTCTTTCTCCTTCAGTCCCTTTTAATTTCTCATCAGAATCTCCACCCCCAAACTTCAAACTTAGCATATTTCCCAGGGGCTATTCATTCTCATCAGCAAACCTACTTCAGGGAGCACCACCTTTACTGGACTTTGGACTCAGCCCCGTTATACTGACTCTAGTCTTTACTATGGGCTTTACTTGTTTTTGAAGCTTAAGTTTCTTATATGTAAATTGCAGCAAATAATAATTCCTAATTTATAGGGTAGTTGTTCCCATTAAAGGAGACACTATATTTGATAGAAGTTTGTTATATTATGTGGAGAGTTATTTAAATGTTAATTAATTTAATTTAAACATATATTGGCAATATTTCTCTCCTCTGGCTTCTTGCCTGGCAGCTCTTCCAGGCCCCAGAGATCCATGCTGACTGTTTCCATAAGACATCGGTGCAGATGAAGCATGTGGTGGCAGCTGAGTTCTCCACTTCCATCTGGATGTTTTTGGCATTGTGCAGACATTGTTTCAGCATGCTCAAGTCACAATGTAAGCTAATATTTTTGAAAAATCCCTACACTATATTGGTTGTGTGTAGTCAGTATTCATTCCATAGGCACTTGTCCACTAGGACCCTATCTTCTAAAACTTCCTGACCCACCCGCCCATCACAGGCAAAGCTGCTGGGAAACTTGTCTTTGGGGCAACAGATCTTTGGGACTGCACTTCTGTTCCCTCAATGGGATCAAAACTCTTAGACATCCTTACAGAGAGTCATTAGGAAAAAATACATATATTGAATAACTATGCTTTAGGAGTTAAAAAAAAACACTAGGCTATTCTATAATCAAGAAATTACTATTTAGGTGTGGTAACTATTTCATGGGGATGGGGAAAGGGATAATATTGGAGGAAGAGGTTTAGGTTCTTAAATCCAGCTTGCTCAAGAGTGCCAAGTTGCATGTAACAGACTTCAGGGGCAGGACATCTACTCAATTTAAAACACAGCATTTTTCCTCTTTAGTGAGAAATAAACTCTTCTACTGAGAAACGGATGAGCTCAGGGACACAGCACTAGTACAGGGTCTTGCATAGTCAGCACCACTTTTTAACTTCAAATAGAAGGTCAGAGCTCAACATGTTGCATCAGGGTGGGAGAGAATGCAGTGTCCAGCAGAAAGAAGTCCGATGGGTGACCACCATCAGAGAGTGTGTGGGTGTAAAAGGCTCCTTTCAAGTTAGACTAGAGCAGGACTCTTGACCGCCCTGGGGCAATAGGTACACATCCCGAACTATGATCTGAACACCCAAGGGGCTGTTGACTGATGTCCTTTGCACCCCAGGGACTGATCAGTGGAATGTCTTGTTAATAAGATTGGAGCCATGGGTGGGGGTTGGGAGTATATCAGCGGACTCACCCTCCTTGTAGCCCTAAATCCACTTTTCAGTTTGACCCACCCTTTTCTCTGCCAATAAAAAGGCCAGGATCTTGCTCTTGAGCAGCATCCTGCATCTATAGCCTGCTCCATGACTCCTCTTTCTTTATCACTGCGGTGTTGCTGACACAGCACCAGTGCTCATTAGCTTATTCAAGTTCATTATTATCATTGAATCAAAAGAAAATCCATTCTCTTCCCATGATCATACCTAACAAATCTTATATAGACTTGGTTTGGGAGCTGGGAGACCTGAGATTTTGTGCTTCATTTGTACCATCTAGAAGTGTGTGTGTAACAGAAGAATCTCCATAAAAAGGGGAGGTTCCATGTACCCTGCCCCACCTAATGAGGGGTGGAGCGGAGTAACCAGGTGAAAATAAAGACTTTGAGACACAGGAGGAGAGACACATGAAGCAGAGAGACATGTGAAGAAGGGTCCATTTTGCTTCTTACATTTGGACTTGCATAAAGGACTCGGGGGACGTGGAAAAGACACATGGAGTTGGTACATGTAGCTTCACTTGGAAGAGATGTGGGTCAAACAGGTGGGGGGGCTGACGAAGGCAACCTTGTATCTTTGTTCTTTTCCTCCCAGATTTGCCAGGCCCATTTTGTTCTTTCTTATGGGTCCCCACCAGTAGGTGCTTTAGACTTGTGGCAACTTTTCAGGCCTCTGCACTTGCCCATGAGGGGATGGGTAACTTTGGGTGTTTCAATAGGCATGCTCCCAGTTTCTTTTTGATTAACATTTCTCTACCAATCAGTATATTAGAGTGGGAAGGATGACTGTCCTTGATTTACATTTTACCCCCCAAGTCTGTAATATAGGCAAATAAGATTTTTATATGCTATTTATTAGTGCCCTTAACTCATTCCCAAATGTGTTAGTAATGTTGGTAGATTTAATTTTTTTTTTTTATCAACTGGCAGGAGTCATTTAGAAAGGGAGTGCAAGATGATACTAATATAGGGGGCAAGGTTGTTAAATGCAGCCAGTTCTTTTTTACATTAGTTAATTCTACAAAAAGCCCATGAGCACTAAATTAGTAAATATTAAACCGTTACTTCTGGAAGAAATATAGTTGTTTCTGTGATCCCCAAGTCACAACATTTTCATCAACCACCATATATAACTTTATGTGTGTTTCTATTTAAAGACACCTTATTTAATAAATGTTGATTCATTAACTGAACTCAGGGCCAACAGCACTCTAACTCTTGCCTGAAGGATGCTCATCTCATATTTATTTTATGCATAAGACATCACATTCTTGTGCTTAAGAACACTGGGCAGCATTTCTGCACTATGTTTGGGGACCATTTTAGACAGTGAATTTCCATGCAAAAGCACAAAAAAGTAAAAAGTGTGGCACTAAAAATACCATGGAAAGGACATTTGTTTACAGCATGAGAGCTGAATCAAGAAGGCAGAATGTCGCCTTGTTCAACCTCTGTGTGGAAAAGTGTGGACAACTCAAATTTCTGTGCTTTGCACATTTCTGAGAATGACAATCAAGAAGTCAGCAGTACTGATTTAGGGGTTACAAGAAAATGTCAGTGATTAGTGTTAGGCAGTCAGAGCAAGGAGGGCAATGCCCAGGAATAATTAATGGCTCACATACCCAGGACCCCAGGAAACACTGTCAGAGATGACAAAGCCAACAAAGGACCAATGAATACCCAAAGGGGTGAAGGCAGTCCCTCGCCCCAACCTAGGCACGCTAATAAAGCCTGAGGAGAATCATGGGGAAAAACCAGGGTGTAGATCACAAGCATGGGGGTGAAATAGTTCACTAGAGACAGTGGAGAACAAAAAAGGGGAACTTACTATAATACACTGGTAATGTTACAGGGCAGGGAGAGGGGCACCCCCGAAACCCCAGACCTGCCCTGTTCTAAATGGGTTCTGCCATCCACTGCATCAATACAAAACATATAGGACCTTTTGTGGAAAGAAATTTTAATATAATTAGAAAAGACAGAGAAGACAAAGAATATAGTATCTAAGTCAAGCACCCAATATTATCCAACTCCTCGTGGGTAAAAGTCTACCCAGAAGGGATTGGCCCAAAACAAGTCTCGAAAGCCTGCCACAAGTCTAGAACAGCTTTTGGCAGGGACCCACACATAGGGTCAGAAACAGCCAGACAATTCTGGGAGGAACCAAAATACCTCTCGGCAGGGACCCATACAAAAGGGTCAGAAACAGTCAGACAATTCTGAGAGGAACAGAACAAAATCAAAACCAAAATCAACACAGCCATCGTTAACCTCCCCACGGGTCTCTCACCCACGTCTCTTTCAATCTGCTCCTTGGGCCTCTTCTGGCTTTCCATCCTTCTTCTATCTCCTCCTGTCTTCTGTGTGTTCTGTCTCCTCTGTCTCTCTTTTCCAGCTTCTTACATCCTGCTCGGTTCCACCCTACTTTGGGTGGGACAGGGAACCTGGGACACACCTTTTTTCCTGGAGACCACCCTGTTACAGTAAGAGAAGCAGGGGGTAAGACAGAAGAGATCTGAGGCACTGCTGGCACTGGCCCTGCATAGGGAGTGAAGGGCCCGAGGCTCTATTTATACTCCATGCATCAGTGATCAGTCAGGGTGACTAGTCCTGGGTGTGTTCTGACTGAGGATCTGAATTAGCATAGTGTATCAGCTCACAGGCCGGGTCCCCAGGCAGTCCCGTCAACTCCCTTTATCTATACAAGCCTCCCAAACTTGCCTCCTGGGCAAGGAGTAGGGACTTAATTTTTTAAAAATTTTATGTATATTTTATATTATTCTTCTTTTTTGTACAACGTTTGCTTTCTCCTCTCAGGTTTAGTTCCCATAAAATTCCCACCACCAAATCACCCATGCACCATCACCATAGTCCCTTGTGCTCTTCCCTCCCCTGTTTTGATCCCTCTCCCTCCCCCTCCCCTGCAGAATGTTTCTGATTTATAGTTGCCTGCTAATTTTGTTTTAAAATTTATTATAATTGTTAGTTTTTACACTTAGTAACGATACCACCACAATAGAGAGCAAGAAGTGCCAAAGAGGGGAAGGAAGACCCCGCCCCAAAATGCTGCTGGGGCTGATAAAAATGTAACAGGGTGGTCCTCAGGAAAAAGGGTGTGTCCCAGGTTCCCTGTCCCACGCAAGGTAGGGTGGAACTGAGCAGGATGTAAGAAGCTGGAAAAGAGAGACAGACACACACACAGAGGAGAGAGAACACACAGACAGAAGACAGGAGGAGATGGAAGAAGGATGGAAAGCCAGAAGAGGCCCGAGGAGCAGAGACTTGTAAAGAAGCTGCACTGGCCTGGACTGATTGAAAGAGATGTGGGTGAGAGACCCGTGGGGAGGTGAAGGATGGCTGTGCTGATTTTGGTTTTGATTTTGTTCTGTTCCTCTCAGAATTGTCTGACTGTATCTGACCCTTTTGTATGGGTCCCTGCCGAAAGGTATTTTGGTTCCTCCCAGAATTGTCTGGCTGTTTCTGACCCTTGTTGTGGGTCCCTGCCAAAAGCTGTTCTAGACTTGTGGCAGGCTTTCGAGACTTGCTTTGGGCCAATCCCGTTTGGGTGGACTTGTACCCACGAGGAGTTGGTTAACATTGGGTGCTTGACTTGGAATATATTCTTTTTCTTCTCTGTCCTTTCTAGGTGTATTAAAGTCTGTTTCCACAAAATGTCCTATATGTTTTGTATTGATGCGGCGGATGGCAGGACCCATTTAGAACAGGGCAGTTTTGGGGGTTTCGGGGGTGCCCCTCTCCTGCCCTGTAACAATTTGATGCCTTTGGGATGGGTGTTGCCATAGCTCCTGAAGTGGACAGGCTCATCTCTGGCTATAGTCATTTACAACTGTATGAATCATTTACAACTAAGAATTACTCTTAATTCATACAATTAGAATAGTCTCAGGACTTTTCTTGGGACACTAGAAAATAGGTTTTTCTTTATTTTGCCATACTTAGGTCTGGGAATGTAGAAAACTAACAGTGTAGAAGTCATCTTTTGTTCAAAAGTTAAAACTTGCTTGAGAATCATATGTAGTTAATATATAAAAAAAAGAACTACACCAAGAGATCAAGTTCTGATGATATTCTTTGAACTCCTGAATGAAATCATGCTGTAAGCTAAGCTTGTTACCAAAAAAAAAAAAAAAACAAACAAACAAACAAAAAAACCTAAGCAATTTACCAATATTTTTAGTAAATAAAGTGCCTATTTGCATAAACTATTTGGGTTAGGTTTTCTGTCATTTGAAATTAAGACTGCTGTGGAAAGATCAGGGTGAGGCCAAAGGCCCATGGGTGAAAGAATTCACCAGAGAGAGTGGAGAACAGAAAAGGGAGATTTATTGAAATACACCACTAAGATGGCCAGATGGGAGAAGTCTGCATTCTAAGAAGGGTTTGGGGCTACTTTTATACTGTTTCCAGAGCCTTTTCTTGACCAGGGAGTCTGTTTGGGCTGGTTAGTGCTGAAATGTCTGCTTCTTGGGCATTGACCTTTGACATAGAATGTGTCCTGGCCCTGCTTCTGCATTCAGGGTCAAAGTGATCAGTCTTGTGACCTGGTTCCCATAGTAACCACATCAATTCCCTTTATCTATTCAAGTCTCCCAAACACTCCTGCTGGGCAAAGGGTGGGGGCTTAGATTTTATCTTTATTAAATGATACCCTGACAAAGACTAGTTAGAAGATCCTGGTAATAGTTCTACTTCAGTTCCACAATGCTTATTTACTTTCTGGGACACAATAATTAATAACACATAGATTCTGGTCCTAAAGGTCTCATTAAATGGACACATTCACAAGTAACTATAATTACAGCAAATGTAAATAATTCTTGATGCTGATGGAAACTTACAGTAGAAAATTTTAGAATGGAATTTCTCACATGGACAAACACCAGAGGTGGGGGGTGTAACAGGGTGGTCCCCAGGAGAAAGGGTGTGTCCCAGGTTCCCTGTCCCACCCAACGTAGGGTGGAGCTGAGCAGGATATGAGAAGCTTGAGACACTCACGGAGGACACACATGAAACACACAGAGGAGACACACAGACGGAAGACAGGAGGAGAGGGAAGAAGTATGGAAAGCTAGCAGAGGCCCAAGGAGCAGAGAGACTTGTAAAGAAGCTGCACTGGCCTGGACTGATTGAAATAGATGTGGGTGAGAGACCCGTGGGGAGGTGAAGGATGGCTGTGCTGATTTTGGTTTTGATTTTGTTCTGTTCCTCTCAGAATTGTCTGACTGTATCTGACCTTTTTGTATGGGTCCTTGCCGAAAGGTATTTTGGTTCTTCCCAGAATTGTCTGGCTGTTTCTGACCCTTATGTGTGGGTCCCTGCCAAAAGCTGTTCTAGACTTGTGGCAGGCTTTTGAGACTTGCTTTGGGCCAATCCCGTTTGGGTGGACTTTTACGCACGAGGAGTTGGATAGCATTGGGTGTTTGACTTAGAAAATATATTCTTTGTCTAATCTGTCCTTTCTAGTTTTATTAAAGTCTGTTTCCACAAAATGTCCTATATGTTTTGTATTGATGCGGCGGATGACAGAACCATTTAGAACAGGGCAGGTCTGGGGTTTCGGGGGTGCCCCTCTCCTGCCCTGTAACAATTCTATCAAAGAACATTGTAAGAGAACACTCCTTGTCCTGGCAAAATGCAGCTGGCTGCCCACCTGTGCCTATGCAGGTCTCTTAAATTTACCTCTTTCAACAGGCAGCTCTGATCTTTTTTTTTTTAAAAGATTTATTTTTAAATATTTATTTATTTATATATACAAGCTGGGGTACAGGCCAGAGGCATGGGGCAGCGAGAGGGTTCACCAGAGACAGAGCGGGGAGCTGAACAGGCAGATCAGAAATACACTGCTGAGGGGAGCAGCGGGCGAGGCAGGAGAGGTCTGCTGCACCATGTGGGATCTCCCCGGCTGGGCGTGGAACTCGCATTGGGAGCTGCTGACACCTCCACAGCACAGCGCTCAACTGCTGCGCCACCAGGGAGGCCCGGCAGCTCTGATCTTTGAAGACCACCCATCTGTGTATATGTCAGTGTCTCTGTTTCCTTTTTCCTTTCCTTAATAAACTTGCTATGTACCGATGAAAGAGAACATTTGCTAAATTTTTACTCAGAAGAACCCAAGAAGTTATACACCGAATCCCATCATCTGAACCCCATCAATGACACATTTTAGCCTAAAAGAACAGTGTAACCACTACTGAATATGACAGGAAATCTGATCCAGATGTTGAGTAGCAAATGAACTCCGATTGGCCTACCATGAACTACAGTAGAAGTGAAGTAGAATTGAGGTATAGGTGCAAATATCTGCCAATATTTTTTTCAAAAGCCGGCCGATACCAGAAAAAGGGAATCCTTTTTGCTCTAGTACGTACCCTGAACAAAATACCTTTAACAGAGGCAAGAGCAAACTTGTAGTCATGGTTTCTGAAAAGGTCACAAGGAAATGTCAGTCTTAAAGATACAGCAAGGATTTATTCTTTCTCATCCTCTTGCAACTCTATAAATGGAGGTACATCTTTCGTTGCTATATAGTCATAGGTTGCTTAACAACAGGATACATTCTGAGAAAAATGTCATTAGGATATTTCATTCAGTCATCATGTGAATGTCATAGTATAATTGTTAGCGGACAGAAGGAGGGTACCCTGGGACCCTCAAACCTGCCTGTTCTAAATGGGTTCTGCCATCTGCCACATAAAGACAAACAACATATTCTTAGTGTGTAAGAACGTCAATAGAAAATAATTTTAATACAACTAGTATGCAATAAAGAGAAGAGAAAGAATAGAATTAAAATAGTTTCCAATTAAACAGCCTCAATTACCCATCTCCTTGTGGGTAAATGCCCTGTCAAGCAGGGTTGGCCCAAGCAGGGCCACGGAGGTCAAAAGGCCTGCTAAGATATCTTCTGGTGGAGACCCATAGGGAAGGGGCAGGAGGGGCCTGCAAGTCTGGAAGGAAAAGAGTGAAAAGTAAAAACAAAATCCAAGTCAAGATAAAGGTTGCCATTGTCAGCCTCTCCACTGGTCTCTCACACACTTCTTTGTCTAAAATGTCTCCTACATCCCCTAACTCCTTGGTGCAAGTCCAAGGCTGAGAACCAAGCACAGCTTCTTCACAGGTCTCTGCTCCATGTTCCTCCTCCAGGTCTTTTTGATCTCTGTCTTTCTACCTATCTTCTCTAGCTGCTTTTCCCTGCCCAGCTCCACCGATCCTTAGGGTGGGGCAGGGAACCTATAAACTTCCCTTTCCTGGGGATTACTCTGTTACATAATTGCACCCAGATTTTATAGCCTGCTACACACCTAGACTATATGGTATATCCTACCATCATCATGTAATGTTGTCTGTTGTTGACAGAAATGTCGTTAAGCAATTTATGACTCTATATGCATGTAGATGGGCAAATAAGTATAGATGTATATTTATTTTTTTTAAAAAAAGATTTATTTATGCATACAAGAACTGGGGTGTAGGCCAGAGGTATGGGGGAGGGGGTGAGAGGATTCACCAGAGACAGAGCGGGCAGCAGAACAGGCAGATCCACTGAAATACACTGCAGAGGGGAGCAGTGGGAGAGGCAGGAGAGGTCTTCTGCACCATGTGGGAAGCTCCCTGGGCAGGGATCTAATTCGTGCTGCAGTGGTTGCCAATAGCTTCAAGGTCTGAGACAACCTCTTGTGGCATCAGGCAGGCCCCTAGATGTATATTCTTACTGTTAAAGTATGACAGCAGTATTGAACACCTGGTTTTGGTTAGTAGCTTTTTGAAAGTGTATACTGAGGGTACCCTCTGGTAGGCAATACTCCCAGGAGATTTGAGCTCTGTAATAACAGGATTTGCTAAAGCTCCACTTGTAACTGACTTAACCTGAGTCAGTTTGTCTGAGTCAGTCTGTCAGAAACAACCTGAGATGGTGTTTCTAGAGAAATGCTTATCTTAATCAAAGATAAAAACATTTGGACAAATTCATTCACAACTATAACTAATTATTATTAAATGACATACCATGGAATAGATTTAATCTAAAGGGAGATTTTAATTAAGGAGCCAGTGTTGCACTTACTAATTAGTCCTTATTCCTTACCTTTTTTCCATGAGCAGATTTCTTGTCAGAGTTGAAAATGTCTCTATAACTGCCCCTCTCTCTCCATATAGCTGCCTCCAAGCTAGACTGTCCATGGCACTTTGATAGAGAGAGATGGAGTTGAGGAGGGTGGGTAGAGCAATGTTTTTTCTGCTCCAGATAGCATGTACGAGACTTCCTCCATTCGTCTAAACTAATCATTCTTTAAAGATTTGGCAATGCTCTGACTGTCTCATGTATGAATGATGATGTTTCAAAATTTTACTTTTTTATTCTCTGGGCAACATATCTCTTTTACTTTCTCAGTTTATCATGAAATCCCCTTCATCTGCTCATTTGCAGAAAGTCTTTTTTCTGCTTCTTATGGTTTTCCTTGACTATGAATTATCCAAGAAGTTTAGGCATTTAGTCAGTCTAAAGAGGGGATTTGTGCTTCTAAACCATGGGCAGGGAGATAACTGAAATTCTTATCAGTTCACAGTGAGTTTTAGGACTTATGGCTCTTGATTTTAGGCCACTGAAACCTGATGCTATTCAGCTTAGTCTATTCTCATCCAATTCCCTTTTAGTTTTTCCATGGCTAAAGGTCTTGACTTATATTTTACATGCTTTGCTATCTTTCCTAAAGTATAAACATGAAGCTGTGTGCCAGCTATGTTCCCTCTTGAATGTCCAGACCTTGGATTTGATTCTGCAACTCCAATCTAGACTCCTTATCACTTTTTGGAATGTTTTTTTTTTTTTTGGAGTCCCTGATTTTCTTTTCTGCCAGTAAAGCTCAGAAACATTTCTAACCCATTAGAGATTGACCCTAAAAACAGAAGCAGTCAGGATTTTAGTCTCTTCCTAGAAGAACCCTTAACTTTTTAAAAAATTTACTTTAATTTATTTATGCATACAAGAACTGGGGTGTAGGCCAAAAGTGTGGGGCATGAGAGGATTCACTAGACACAGAGTGGGGAGCAGAACAGTTGGATTTACTGAAATACACTGCTGAGGGGAGCAGCAGTCAAGATGGAACAGGTCTGCGGTGCGATATGGGTTAGCCCCCTGGCAGGGCATTTATTCTGCAGTGGCTGGAAATATCTTAATAGTGCTGAGACTTTAACCCTTGTGCCAAGCATCAGGGAGGCTCCCAGACTCCTAAATTTTTACATAAATTTTCCGGACTGCGGAAAATGAAAATGTGGAGAGACGTCATTAACATGGCGGTGAAGGAACGCTAGTATCAACTCTCCCCAAAGAAAAGCCGCCTATAAAGAGACATCAGCCAAACCCAGAGAAGATCCAGAAACGCTACATAAATCTAACACCCTCACGGGTGAGTAGAATTTGGAAAGAAGCTAAAAAGACTGATCAAGGAGAAGAAAGAACCACCAGATACCCTCTCCTCAACACAAAACCGGACCAAGAGACCAAGACGAGAGGCACCTGAGGAAACACAGAAAAAAAAAAAAAGCTACAGGTGTGGGAAAAACACGGGACACAAGGCGCACGCCATAGGAACTTCCTGTCCTGTCCCGTGCAGGAGAGCGAGGGCTCCCGAGGCAGTTCCACTACGCCACTGGCAGAGAATTACTGAGGGAGGCGGTCAGTTTCATAACCCACAGATAAAGACTACAGGCTAGGCTGCCGCAACTGCCCTCCAGGCACTGGAGAAGTGCGGAACAAAAGCCATGCTTGGTTGGCACTTCCCGCTCTGCCACGCGCAGAAGAGGGAGCCAGGTCAGGGCAACCCCACCGAGGCAAGCCAAAGCCCTCCAGGCGTGCACACCCCCGCACTGCCATGGCCCTGCCCTCTAGCCGTGCAAACAGCTGTGCCCTGCCCCCGCCCGTCCTCCAGCTACCTGCACCGCTGCGGCCCCACCCTCCAGCCCCGCGCTCGCTTGTGCAAAGCCGCCCTCCAGCCGGCCAACAGCCTCGCCCCCGACCGCCCTCCAGCTGCCTGCACCGTCCGCGGCCCCGCCCTCCAGCCCTGCGCGCGCGCTGCGCAGCCACACCCCCACCCTCTGGTTGTGGGTGCCGAGCCGCTGCCGCCCTCTAGCAAGTAGAACCAAGGACCATGCCTTCCGGCACCAACAGCACAGGAATGCAACGATCAGAGCAAAGCAGAAGACCAACAACAGGAAGAAAAAAAATTACAAATGACCCTCAAAACAATTCACCACAGAAAGAAAACCCTTCTTCAGAACCCAATAATATGGACATAGAAGATTACATCTGCCTACCAGATAAAGAATTCAGAATTGCCATAATAAAAATAATAATAGAATTAAATGAGAAGAACAAAGAACTGAGGAATATAAATGAAGAACTGAAAAACGAGAATTAATCCATAAAGAAGGAAATAGAGGATTTACAAACATTAGTAGAGAGCCATAAAAGTAGATTAAAACACATGGAGGAAAGAAGCACTCTGGAAGATAAAGATACTGAAAGAACCAAGACAGAAAAGGAAAAAGAAAAACAAAGGAAGAAGAATGAGGAAAAGCTTCAGGAACTATCTGATACCATGAGAAAAGGAAATATCAGAATCATAGGAATCCCAGAAGGAGAGGAGAGAGACAAAGGAACAGAGGAACTTCTCAAGGAGATAATTGAAGAGAAC
>PVIJ01017059.1:0-30709 GCA_004024925.1 Scalopus aquaticus
ACCTCCACCGGACTTTGGACTCAGCCAGGTTACAAAAGCACTTGCCATCTGCTGGATGCTGCTAATGTTAATACAGGAAACTCTTCGTTTATGACTTGTATTACACCCAGGAGAGATGGAGCACAAATCTAATAGCACATGGAATGGAGGAAAGTGTGTTTTGGGGAAGCTCCCAGTCTGTAATCTGACTGTTAAGAACTCTTGATGAGACAGTGAGCAAGAGTTGGTAGGGATTATCAATAGTTTGTGTATTGAGAGAAACAGAAGTCTCCTTTGGCAGAAGGAGGAAAGTTACGACTCTGAATACTTGGAGGTCTAACTACCCTGCTCTCTTATCCACCCCATTTTCTTGGTTATAACAAAGGTAGGTTTTCAGTGGTGAAAAGGTCACTGGAATAGGGAGAGAGGAAAACAGGGAAGGTTTCTGGTGCAAATTCCACCCTTCCCTCCAAATTGGAATTGCTCATCTGGGCTAATTAAAGAGGTGGAGACAATGTTACCAGTGGGCAGCATTAAAGTATCTTCTAAGAAAGAATCAGGTGCTCCAGAGTCTCTTTATCACATTGGCCTGAATTAGTTGCTTTGGAAAGAGGGATGTGTCTGGGTGATAGGAAAAGGAGGGCAGTTCTGGGTCGAGTGCCTGCCCGCCCCCATCCTCTACAGCCCTGTGCCCACACACCCCTCCCCACCACCAGCCATCTAGGGTAACCAAACAGAGGACACCTCTTTATCTTTTTGAATAATCTTAATTCAAGAATAATCTTAATTCTTTGTCATTTAAATTGCAAATATTTTAGCCTATTTCTTATACCTTCTAGTTTTTTAATGATTCTTTTTGACTCAGGGAAGAATTTTATAATCACATAGTCAGCTCTACTAGTATTAGTTTATATAGTTTCCACCTTTGGTTTTGTATCTAAAGAAGTCTTCAGCACCCAATATTCAAAGCTATTCTATATTTATTTGAATTTTTAAATCAGTTTTTATCTTGAGTTTCATATGAAATAATCACCTGATTTTATTTTTCCACATCTTTAACATTCCCAGGACCACGTGTTTTATTGATTCCTCCAATAATATAAAATGCATTTTTATCATATACAAAATATTTTATAAACTTGGATATAGTAGTTGTGTTACCACAACCTTGTCAAATATTTCAGATCCGCTCCCTACCATACCTCTTGTACAGGAGGTTAAAGCACGTCCTGCTGAATTCATATGTGAACAAATAACTTGTGTTGGTCAATGAAAGGCCAGTGGGAATGCACGTCTCACTTGTGACAGATTTACAAGCCAGTGAGTGGCCGGCCATGTTCCCTGTCCTTTTGTAACAGCATCATAAATGTTTCCAGGTAGATACTGCTCCATCAGCTCTGGTCCTGGGATGAAAGCAACAAGAGGGAGATTTCATCTAACCTGAGATGCGTGCACATTTTGGGCAAAAAGGACACCTTTGCCATCGTAAACAACTGAGATTTGAGGGCCTTTGTTACCACAGCTTACCCAGTCTATCCTGACTAAAATATGTTTCTGGTTTCTCTCTCTGTTTACTTTTATGCTAGCAACACAGTCTTAATTCTTTTTTTTTTTAATTTTTTTTTATTTATTTATACATACAAGCTGGGGTACAGGCCAGAGGCGTGGGGCGGGGAGAGGGTTCACCAGAGACAGAGCAGGGAGCAGAACAGGCAGATCAGAGGTACACTGCTGAGGGGAGCAGCGGGTGAGGCAGGAGAGGTCTGCCGCGCCACGTGGGATTCTCCCCAGCCGGGCGTCGAACTTGCGTAGCTGCTGCCGACAGCTCCACAGCGCAGCGCTCAACCGCTGCGCCACCAGGGAGGCCCACAGTCTTAATTCTTAGTTAGCTAAGACTCACCCAACTAAGACTAAAAGTAAAAATAACGTCTCACTGAATGTCCTGAAAACGAGATCAAGAACAAAAAATATGCCCAAACTACTCTCTCACAGACATTAAAGGTTTGTTTTTGTCTTCTTACATCCAGTATTCCAGAATGCACAGTGGCAAGGATGGATAAACACTTCGTAAAAAACCAGAAGAGTTGTGTTAACATTGTCTGGAAAACTTTGGGTTTCAGGGCTCCCTTTCCTCCACAAACACAAGAGCTCTGATGACAGACCAGGGCCCTGTGGGTTGTCCCATCACCATTCCACCTGTGGTCCCCTCTGCTAGGTCCTCAGTTTGGGCCTGACTCAGCGTGACAGCGCTGGGTTGCCAGATGCAGTGTGGCAACGTGATGAATAGAATTGCCCAAGGGAGAGGCAGAAAGGGAGTGAAGTGGAAAGGCAGCAACATTTTGCCAAAATACATTTCTTCCCAACTATGGATGCTCATGCTGTTTTTTCCTTCTGACCGCAGGCATGTCTGGGGGGCTGGGGGGCTGCTGTGCCGAAGTGTGTAAGGCACTGAACTTTCACAAAGGTGGTCCTGTGATGGAAACACCACTGTCTGGGTGTGAAATGATTAGATGCAAACACCAAGAGGAACTTTCAGAGGAAGGCTTTATTATAAAGCTCTGCCTATTTTTGGAAGAGACTTGTCCGTCCCCCAAAAGGCAGAGTACAAATCCTCCTACAAATCCTACAACTGAGAGCTGCCCCCAAAGCCCCGGAGAATGCTCAAGCTAGCCTCTTCCTGACCTCAAACCTGACGGCACAACCTCTGCTTTAGCCAATAATGAAAACTGATGGATTCAAGAAGAATCACATTTGTATATGATAAGATCCTATTTCTGCTCTTCTGCCCAAATTTTGACTTTGAACGGCAGCCAAAATTTGACTTTTTGGAGCTACAAGTCAGGGCAAACTGTACTGTTTCCAACAGCATTTCGACTCCAATCCCCCTCCGTAACCACCTCCACAGCCCAGCAGAGATTCACAGACATATAAATCAGAGTTGGCTCAGTTTAGAGGAGGATGAAGAACTGGACACCACCCAAACGGAGAAGTCATACCCCAAACAATTAATTACCAGCAACGTACATTCCAAACAGCACATCACAGAAACAGGGACTTCCTAAACTGGGTGTTTAAGAACAGAAGTATCTGGGGGGAGGGAGGAGGGTAACAGTTCTAACACAAAACTACATTTGTGCTATAGACGGAATATTGATGTCTCCTCCAAATTCACAGGTTGACACCTAATCCCAAGGACTTGGTATTTACAGGTGGGGCCTTTGGGGTGTGCTTACGTCATGAGGACTCTGCCCTTATGAAGAGAACTAATGTCTCTATGAAAGAGATCCCAGAGCCCTCTCACCTCCTCTTCCACGTGAGGATACAGTGAAGAGACTGTTGTCTATAAACCAAAAAACAACTGTCAGCAAAAATCAAATCTGCAGTACCTTGATCTTAAACAGTCCAGCCTCCAGAATGGTGAGAAGTAACTGTTTATTGTTTACAAGCCACCCATATGTAGTATTTTTGATATGGTAGCCCAAACAGACTAAGAAAACTTTGAACAGTGAAATGAAGAAATGAAAATCCTCTGCAGCTTTTAGAGGAAGTTCTACTATGGAAAAACTGCCATGGGTACAAGAAGAGAGCAGCAGTGAGTGAGATGATGTAAAGCACAAAGGGATACAAAGTGAACCAAATCAAAGGTACTCTGATTGCCCCCTTAATTAGAAGCAATCCAAAGGAACATATTATACACATTAGTGATGATTATTATTGCCATCCTGGTGATGTTAGTAAACTGTGTGGTTCCAACTCATAGCTTAGGTTCAATCATTTGAATTAATAAAAATATTTTTTCCTCAAAAATTCTAAGGTAAAAAATCCATTCAGGCTTTTTTTAGATAGCTATCTGAGTTAGACAGACCCCACTGCCAAGTGAAATAAGAGTTCCAGGCCCAGACTGGATGGCCCAGGTAGCCAGCATGCCTTACAGAATTGCACCACCACAAAGCTAGGCCTGTCTGTGTGTACAAGTTTCACTTCACATCTATCATCTCCTTTCATCCTTACAATACCTTTGAAAGGAAGTAGGGCAGATAATTTACAGATAAGGAAACTGAGGCACAGTAAAGTCAGGGTCACAATGTTGGCGGATGAAAATGCTTTATCACTGAAACCGACTCTAGGTGCTTGCCTCCAGCCCGTGAGGCCCAACTGGCAAGTTCTTCAGAAAGTGAATACCCAGGGGCCTCCCCAGTGGCTCAGCAGTTAGGCACTGTGCTGTGGAGCTGTCAGCAGCTGCATGGTGACACAAGTTTGATGCCCGGCTGGGGAGATTCCCACATGGCGCGGCAGACCTCTCCTGCCTCACCCGCTGCTCCCCTCAGCAGTGTGTTTCGGTTGATCTGCCTGTTCTGCTCCCCACTCTGTCTCTGGTGAACCCTCTCACCACCCCACACCTCTGGCCAGTACCCCAGCTTGTATGCATAAATAAATAAATCTTTAAAAAAAAAGAAGAAAGTGAATACCCAATGTGCAAATGGATATGGAAAGATGTGTTTTAGACACTTTTGAGGATGGCTTCCAGCTTCTTTGGGATCCATTCTGAACCCAGAGGTGAGCCCTCAGCAGCCAGATCTAAAATGTGAGATCTTCAAGCACCTTGGGGGTGGTGGACAGGCCCAGGTGGAACCTCATCCACTGGAGCCCATTAAGAACAAACATACCATGAGAAAGTCTAAGAGAGTCATTGGAGCTAGATTCTGTTAAGGACAAATCTTAAACTTGTCTTTGCACATAAAACCATTTATAAAAATGAAGTTCTGTCTTCATTGATCACTTTCCCTAACAATAGTCAAGTTGGTATACTTTCTATTTCAGTCATATTTTCTTTGGACTCATCAACTATTGATTTTGTCAGATGACCGTGAAAAAAATAAAAGGTTAGAGAGAAAAACCATGCACAGGTACTTAGAAGAGATAGATGGGCTGGTAGAAAGCCAATGGGATTGTGAAAACAGTTAAGTTAATAAATTCCCTGTCAAATTGCCTCAGTTCCTGTTAACACCAAGAAACTACTCTCTGTCTGTCTCAGGACCACCAGAACCAGCTAGTTGACTCACACGGCAGGCTAGGTCTGTTCAATATCCTTAAGTCACCTCCCTTTTGAGTAGTGTTTGCAGTTCACATAATACTAGATCAGCAGCCTGGGAAGTAGAATAACACTCAGAAGAGTATTATGAGCTCTCTGTTCGCAAGTGGAATTATTAAAAAGAAAACCAACAACAGCAATTTAAACCTTAATCCCTGCCTTTGCTTGAACTAAGGGAGACAAGGACAAACTTCTAGCTGTTCTTCCATTTGATAAGGCTGAGTGCAGTAGCTATAAATTAGAAATAACAAAGAGAGTCATGAGGTACTTACAGCACTTACAGCACCCTGGAGCCTTCCTGGAGCTTTATTGACTGTTCTGCAAGATTATGGGAACAGCAGATCTGGCATGGATGCTGGTGAAGGGGAATGATTTGCACAAGTGGCTAAAGGACTTCACATGGAGGCCTCATTGCTAGGTGGTACCAAGCATGGGTAACCAAGAGAGTATTTTATGAGCCTCTAGAGTCTACTTCAGTATGGCTAAAGGTGCTCTTAATTGGTTTTCTATTCAGATGCATTAAATTAACTTTATCTAAAAATATTGCTTCCTTAGTTCATTGAGGGAAAATTGGATTTAGATTTAGAGTCGCTGTTCAGATGCAAAATAAACCCTAAAATCTTCTCCTTTACCATAGTTTCTGAGCAAAGCAAAAAGGCAAATGATTTTGCAAGTCTTGATTTGAATGTAAGTATTAATGTGTTTTGATACCAACATACTTTTTCACCTCTTCAGGACAATTTTGGAAGAGTTCAGGGAAAAGAGTCAGATTTGGACTCCTCTAAGCTGTGAGTCACTGCAGATGGGTAAATCCTTTCATTTAAGATAAACCAGTATCAGAACCTAGCAGATTAAAATAGCCAAGCCTTGCTATTTCAGTCAGATATCTTTAGACACAGAGAAAGAGCACTGAACTGGGAGTCAGAGGACACAGGTCCAAAGTTGAATGGAGACAAGTCTTTTCTCTTGAGTGTGTCGAGAAAATACAGCATCTCAAGACTAAACGAGCATCTCTCTACATCTCTTCCTTAGACTAAATCATGCTTACATGTGGCCATTTTTCTCATTACTGATTATCATAAAATTTGGAGTCCATTTTATCTCCATAATCTCTGTGTAAAATCCAAGCATAATAAACTCTGATTTCTCTAAAATCTAAATGTCCCAAACATTCAAATAATCAAAATAGTTTTTGCAAAATTGTATCACATTCATAATAATGTTTACTACCTTGTACAATATTCCCAATTAGCTTCTGAATCATAAACAAAAGATTCATTTCTGTTCAATTTGATTTTAGGAAGTATGTTCGAATGCTCTCCCAGGGACATTCTTAGGAAATAAGAGACAAAATTTGTGAAGAAAAGATGAAACATCCTCTATTATTCCGACAGGTTTTCTAACCTCAACAATGAGACTATGGTTTGCACTGATTTTTTTCCTTGTAAGTCCATCTCCTTTCATTTGCACTTGCCTCATTTCTATCAGTTATTCTTGGCATCCAGAAAAGACAGAATTTTTTTTTTTTTCACTAAAAGCAGAAACCTGCCAGGGCAGCATCATGAAGAAAAGAGTCACAGACAGCTTTATTTCACTGAATCTTGAAAGAACTTACCCAACTTGGGAGGAAAGTTCCCTTAAGCCAGTCATGTTAGAGAAAACGTCTTAGATATTTTAATAGAGAGGTAAGTGTGAACATTTAAGACATTTATCTTTCCCCAGAGAGAAAAACAGTTGTCCTGTCATTTGCACAGTTACACGTGGCCAGGTACTCACTAGACACTAAGTCTTAGCTAAGCAAAAGTCCCTGTGGCAAGGCCATCCAATCTCTCTGGGGAAACAAGACAGTCTGCCCTGGCAAGTCTGTCTTAGGTAAGCACAAGGTGCCACAGGGCAGAGAAAGGAGAAGATTTCTGAATACCATTTGCAGTAGGGAAAACTTCAGAAGGGCTTACTCCTTGACTTTTCATTCTTTTTTGTCTTGAAGGCAATATTTAATAGTGATCAAGACCATTAGACTCTCAAATCAGACAGGCTGAGTTCAAATTCCAACTTAGCCACCATTAGCTGAGTGACCCTGGGTATGTCTTGAACCTCTCTTGCCTCACTTTCTATTGCAAAATGAAGTACTAATAATAATGCATCCTAGTTGGTCATAAAGGTGAAAGGACTTCGATCCATGCCTGGCACATGTTAAGGATGGCTTACAGGTTCTTACTTATCTCAGATGGTTTAGGTTTTTATGTCTTATCCCTTCCTTCTAAGGATATTTGTAGGATTAAATGAGATAATGTGTGTGAAAGATGTTGAAGAGCACCTAGCCTTTAGTATGATTTCAATAACTGCAAACCATTACAGCTATTATCTCATTACCTCCCTCACTATTGTAATTAGTTTGTGCTATGCCAATGACCCCTCAGGAGAAAGATACATTCTGAAGCAGTGCAACTATTAAAGGCAACAATTATGACGCTAAGTTAATAGAAAAAATTCTGAATACCCTAAGCATACATGTTCAAGAATTCAAGAGTATAAGCTTGGTATTTTAGAAATACGTCCATCAAAGAGACATTTTAAAACATGAGCACTTCAGAAAAGTTACCATCTATGAATCATTTTGTCCCTAACCATATCTTAGATAATGTGATCTGTAGTTCACCTTTCTAAAGGTGTTGTAAAGATCACAGGAGCAAGGACAATTTTCCTTTAGTACAGCTAGAGGAAAAAGAGGCACAGAAAAACATTTGACTCCAAGATAACAAGTTACCAAAAAAAATCTATTCATTTTCAAGTCCAAATCCCAAATGCAGAAGCAAATCTTATTTAGTAACTTTTAAGTATAACTTTTAGTAAAAGAGCATTTCATTAAAAAAACACAAGTCCATAGGCAGTTAATGATTGTATGATTCAAACAGAGAGCACTTTGGTGTGTCTGCTTCTTGGCAGAAAGAATTTCTTCTTGAATCATTCAGAACAGAATCAGGAGACAGAAACCACACCAGTTACTTTAACAGAGAACATAATAGAAGCAATTGTTAACTCAGTGCTGAAAAACTGAAAAGACAAACAAAGCACTACCAGGGAAGCAGCAGTGGCAGGAGGTAGCTATTGCTACTACTCCTGGAGGAACAAAAGGAACACTTGGGAATTATTAAGGTATAGAAGCTCAGAGAAGGGGCTCCATGGACCTGAAACTGGGACATCTTAGAAGGGGCAACTGTTTGGCCGGTGCTGGTTTCTCAGAGCTTGGAGGATGGTCTCCAGGGACCAAGGACCCAGCCCCCTGAAGAAGGGTTAGTAACCTCTGCTCTGGCATCTCTAAGGGGGCACACAGGCTGATTCTGAGGGCTGGAACAGCTGCAGCCTGGATTCACCTGCTGCTTGTGGAATGAATGGGACTGTGGGGTGAACCAGCTTTGCTAAGCATGAACAAGAACAGGAAACAAATGGAAAGAAGGAAGTTCTTTCCACCCTCCTCCAGGATTCTCATCTCTAACACTTGAAATTGGCAAAGATGAACCAGAAAGCAGCTGGCAAATCAAAAATGTGTTTTTCAGAGTCCAATTGGGTTGACATCACAACGTAGAGAAGGAAAAGGTAAGAAAAGGGTGCTAATTGATAATTCTGCTGGCACAAGTTCCTGGAAGAAGGGGAACTTACAGGATTTTTCACTGCCTTATCATTGTTTATATTCAGTCTGGTAAACTGCCTCATATACTTTCCTTGGCTCCCATTTACATATTTTCTATCAAAATTAAGGTAAGAAAATTTCTTACCAATCCTGACATATATTTTTATTAGACGTTTAAATTGAAATCAGAAGTTTTATTAAAAACTCTAACCTGGGGCCTCCCCGGTGGTGCAGCGGTTGGGCGCTGCGCTGTGGAGCTGTTGGCCGCAGGCGATGCCGGTTCGACGCCCGGCCAGGGAGAATCCCACATGGTGCGGCAGAACTCTCCTGCCTCGCCCACTGCTCCCCTCAGCAGTGTATTTCTGATCTGCCTGTTCTGCTCCCCACTCTGTCTCTGGTGAACCCTCTCGCCGCCCTGCGCCCCTGGCCTGTACCCCAGCTTGTATACATAAATAAACAAAAATTCTTAAAAAAAAAAAAAAAAAAAAAACTCTAACCAGATTTTTTTATCCAAAAACCCTACAAAATTATGATGTATCCACTATACTTATTTTTATCTTCAAGAAATGAATACATATGAATATGTAACTTTAAAGTTGAAAGAGAACACTGAGAACCTAAGGTCTATGTAATTCATGGGTAGTGGAATTGCTTCTGGAATCCACATATCACTGGGAAATTCTCAGGGTTTTTGTCTTTGAATTGATACAGAGAATGAATTGTCCCAGACTTGTAACCCCTAAGCCAAGCTGAAAACTTGATTTCATTTTGCTCAAAAGTAACTAACAAGTTGCATTCGACTTCAGTGGAGACCAAATCTGAAATCATGACCTAAGACTAGTACTCCAATCAAAAGCATTGTTAGAATGCCCACTGCCATTCTGTGGCTGAATATAACTTTGTAGCTTAAGGTTAAAACTAGGTCTCTAATGCAAGGGACTGGTGTTGAACTGAAACAATTCTCCTGACATATCTAAAAGGGCTTGAGTCTGAGACAGTGACTGCTCACCTCCTGGCAGTGGGGCATTTGGGATCCAGCTGCAGGACTTTCCCCAGCTTCTCTTGCAGCACCTGTGTCCTGTAATGATGTCTCTCAAGTGGACTGTGTCAGACTTGTGGTCCCGTGATATCACCCACCTCTTCATCTGTGCTTCCTCCTTTCCCTTGAGCGTCTATGGCTAGAGTGATGTTGGAGGCCACATATGTAGGACAACTGAATGACACCATCCCCAGTTTTGGAATGACAATGAGAGCAGAGACCACCCTCTACCACTCCAATCCCCCAGAACTTCTTCCCTGGACTGTAATAGGAGAAGTTAATCTCAACTATATTTTAACTAGTATACTTTGGGTCTCTTTGTTATAGGAGTTTAGCAGACACTAACTAATACATAGCTGAAGACCAATACATTGTAGAAGAAAGATTTGAAGTAGTCAAATAATAATAAATCCTTAGAGTTCTTAGAAATGATAAGACCTCATATGGGTCTTAATTAATAACCATCATTTAGAACCATTAATAACCATTATTTAGAATCTTAACATGCCAGAGACAATGCCAAGAACTGACATGAATTAACTGTTACAACAACCTTCACATTATGTATTATTAACCCTTCCTTTGCTGATGAAGAAATTGAAGTTCAGAGCACTCCGGTAATTTCCCCAAAGTCATACAGCTATAACTAATGGTAAACCTATAATTTGAACACAGGTAGTTCCACTTCCAAAGCCAGTGGAGGCTGGAGGTGGTCTAGGTTATGAAAAGGTACAAAGGCATGTATTATCATGGGGGGGGGGGGCAGTGCAAATTGCAACAACTATGAAACTTTTCCTTTCCATTATTATTTTTATGGAGGGGCCTCCCTGGTGTCACAACTATGAAGCTATCTGCAGCCACTGCAGCAGGAGTTCAATCCCCAGCCAGGGAGCGTCCCCTATGGCACAGCAGGCCTCTCCTGCCTGACCCGCTGCTCCCCTCAGCAGTGTCTTCAGTGGATCCACCTGTTCTGTTCCATGCTCTGTCTCTGGTGAGTCCTCTCACCACCATCACCCCCACCTCTCACCTACACCCCAGTTCTTGTATGCATAAATAAATCTTTAAAAAATATTTTTATGGAAAAGGAATCTGTTTGCTCTCCCCTTTCAAATCAGTCTTGACTGCTGAGACTTGAACTGCATTGCTCTTGTCTCCATCAGTGTTATAGCAATGGGGAAGCCCAGAATAAATTATCAAGGTATTTAGAGATGAAAAGAAAACCAAACACTCCACCCTCAACCACCACCACCCACACCCACGACCAGGAGCCCATACTATCTTGTGAAAAGGTTGGATAGAGGCCAGAGGACAATAATATGGGTGAAACTTTCTAATACAAGGAACCCTAGGAGGATTAGAAGTGTGAGGCACAAGTACCTTAGCTATAGAACAGAAGGAGAAGAAGCTTAATCAAAGAAAAAAAAGCACATTATTCAAGATTACCAATATTTGCATAGATAATCAAGAGCTAACTATATTATCTATTTATTTATTCATTTATTTTTGGTGTTTGGATGACCCTAGAGGAATACAAAGCAAGTAAACAATTGTAGGGGATGTCTAAATAAAACCACATCCTTGGTCCTGGGAAATCATGCAGAGCTTTGAATAGAGGAAGTGGACATCAACAGGGGGAGGGGGATGGACTATATTTCCAACATTGTCTTTCAGTAGAATTGATCTTTGATTTTTTTAAAGATTTATTTATTTATGCATACAAGCTGGGGTTACACTCCAGAGGCATGGGGTGGTGAGAGGGTTCACCGGAGACAGAGTGGGGAGCAGAACAGGCAGATTGATGGAAATACACTGCTGAGGGGAGCAGCGGGCGAGGCAGGAGAGGTCTGCCCCGCTATATGGGAATCTCCCCAGCTGGTGTTAAACTCAGCTGCTGACAGCTCCACAGCGCAGCACTTAACCGCTGCGCCGCCAGGGAGGCCTTTGATTTCAATGGAAAATATTTATAAGTCATTCACATTACAGCTGATTCTGTTGCTTTGACTGACATGCGGTAGCTACGTAGAGTCTTCTGCTTGGCCTGCTGTACCTCAACATCCCCACGCTCTAGCCTGTTTTTGTCCTTCCCAGGCAACCAAGAAGCTTAAGGCCACCCAGACTGAGTGCCAAATAATTTCACTGCACAAACATAACAACAGAAACTGTGGCTGTCCGAAGTGCTGTGTGCCAAAATGGCCTGCCCTCTGCCTTCCAGGCACATGGTGGGATGGCACTTCGTGACCTTTAGATGGTCACATGTGGCCAAGTAAGTAGTTCTGGCCAATGAATTAGGAGAAGTGACAGCATCACTTTCAGCTGGGAGCATTGAATCGCTGGTACAAGATCCTCCAAAATTACGTTTCCTTCCATCACAGCAAGGGGCAACCTTTGAGTCAAGGGCTACTCCACAAGGTGCATGTAGCTTGAGCAAGAAATAAACTTTCATTATTTCAAGCCCTTGGGATGTTGCAGTTTGTTGGATGATCTCACCTTTCCTGACTGATTATAACAATTAACTATCACTGAGTGCTCTATCCTAAACACTACATATAGTCATTTATTTGTAACAACAGCCCTTTGAGATGGCAATCCGATGGCACAGATGAAGATGGTGAGGTACAGACAAGTTACATAAATCGCCCAAGATAGCATCACTAATGCAAAAGATAAAACTAGACGCAGGTGCAGAAAGACTGTTGCCAGAGCCTCAGACTTAACCACTGAGCTATGCTGCCTCCTAAACAAGATCATGCATTTTAATACGATCTCTGTATCAAGTTTTAATAAAATCGCTCATCATCAATAACATACACATTGAAAGCTGCAGTAAAAACATCGTCGTATCAAAATCACCATATGCTACCATTAAGTTTAACTCTTGTTTGCACTTAATTGCAATTATTTTATAAGAAGAAAAAATTGGCATTTGAAATAATTGCACCCCAGATGTCACTACTTGAGTCGCCAAGTTGCATGACAATTTTTTTTTAAAGTAATAGCATGCATATGAAATAACTAACATTTAATAATGTAGGCTGCACTTTCTGCAAGATTTGGGTCTACCCTCTTGAACCTGGACTCCCTGAGTTAAAAACAGGAATAGGAAACATTAACTATTTAGCATGTTTCATTTTAGATTAAACAGATTTTACTCCCTGTTCCCTGGTAATTATATATAATTAAAAAGCACAGAGAAATGTGCGTAAAAGCACAATGAAGGGATGATCATGTGACCAGTGGCTTATTTTAACTCACCACTGAGAGGAAGTTGCTTTTATTCAGATTAATTTGTGAAAGGACTGATGAAAACATGACAGTGAGGCAGAAGGGAACATGCTCTTTCAAATTGCTCAGCTCAGAAAACATGATTAATGAAACACATCTAATTGCATAAATGCTTCGGAAGGCATTATTACCGAGTACACTTAAAGGTCGTAGTCCTATGGAATAACGTTCTCTTCTGGGGAAACCCAGCCTGTGTTTCAGAACCTTCACCGAAGAAAGATTGCTTCAAATCACTATCTAACACAAGATCTAGCAGAATAGCTATAAGCGTCAGACATCATGTCAGCATCATGCTCTCTCGGAGTGTTCTCCAGAACAAAGACAAGTCTGTAAATGCCGACTCTGTCAACTAAGTCATTTATCTGTTAAAAGGCACTGTCACGGGCATCGCCTGCCTGGGACACTGAGCTGGGTGCTACGGTGTGCAAAACATAAGGGCATTGACACCTCCCCTAGCCCTGGGGGCTTGCCTGTGCCAGGCACTACCTCTTTAATCCTCATAAAAACGCTGTGATCGGGACCGTGATTTTCATTGTTTTTAGATCAGGTGGGAAGTGAAGCTCTGGCGGCAACACAATGCTCCCTGTTGACCTCAGTGTTTGGGGACACAAGGCCTGGAAGGAGGGTACACCAGGCGGGGCTATGTGGCGATTTTAAATAGGGTGGGTAGGGACTGTGATTAGAAGATGGCATTTGAGTAAAGACCTAAAGGAAGTGAGGAGAAAGCTGCAGACCTCTCAGGAGAAAGGGTTTTCTAGGCAGAAAGAAGAGCAAGTGGAAAGGACTTGATGTGGGGCCATGTTGAAGGGACAGCAAGGAGACAGGTGTGGCTGGAGGAGGGGCCGAGGCCAGGAGCAGAGATTTGTCAGGTGAAGGGTCCAGAGTGTGGGGGACTCTGTCGGTCACTGGTCACTGCAGGTCCGTGGATTTTACTGCAAATGACAGGCGAAGTCCTTGGAGTATTTTCAGCAGAGGAGGGTCACGATCTGGCTGCCATGTAGAATAGAGCTAAGGGCAGCAAGGAAGAAGCAGGGAGACTCTTTAGTTAGAAACTATTGCATGAACCAGACAAAAGGTGACGTGATCTGGCCCAGGGAAGAAACACAGTGTAAAGATAAGGTCAGGTTCTGGAGAGACTACATTTTAAAAGTAAAAACAGGATTAGTGCCAGGTGAGATATAGTGTATAGAGAGAGTGGAGTTAGGGTGGGCACGAAACAGTTCTGAAGCGGCGCTATGCAGAGCCAAAGGACAGTGCAAGTATAGTGCCCAAGGGAGGAGACGGGCCACTGTCTGTGGGTTCTAGCCCATACCCTCAATTACAAGACCGCTCAGGCTCAGGGAACAACAGTGGGGGTTTATCTAACAAACAGGAGACCGGGCAAACAAAGCACTCCTAAGGGCACAGTAGTAGGGACCTCACCCCAGAGAGCGTCTGCAGCGTCAGTTGTCCTGCATAAAGGCTGCTCGTTCAAGATGGTGCTGTCCTGTCATTGAGTGCCTGGAGCCGGTGGCATACTGGCAAGCAGCAGGCCAAGCCCCAATTTTTGGTGGCAGCTAGAGGTACTCACAGGTGGGGTTGCTGAGGGGACATCACAGGAGCCAAAACAATAGTCTGAAGTCCAGACAGCACCAATGCTGGACCAGACAGCACCAGAGGCAACAACAAGGGGAGATGATGCCAGATTATCAAAAGCAGTGGACAGCTCTCAAAGGTGACTGGACACAGAGTGCCGGCCACCTGTCAGTGGTGCTGGACAGCACTGGCCAGGAGTCCCGGTCAGCACCAGTCACCAGGTGGCATTGGCAGAGAGACCAATGTAACAGCTTCTTGTGAGTTGTTGGCCTACACCAACAACAAACAGCTCTTTGAAATTCCGGGCCAAGGCCAATGGTACTCCTTCCCTCCAACATCAGAGGCGGGGGCAGAGGCAGGTGAAGCAGCCAGGTCTCTTTGAAGGTCTGCAGGTCTACAGAGCTTAACTACTTGATGTTTCTTCTTTCTTCAGAGCTCAGATGCTGATCCTTCTTTTTTCAGAGGGGGGAACAGAATGTTCTCAGGCTGGGTCCTGCCCTGCCTTATATCGTCTTTCAGAGTTCCCCACCCAACAAGCCTGATTGGACCGTTTTCAATCTTAAGTGACTAACTGGACCATTTAGCCCATCAGGTCATTTTCTGTTTTCAATCTGAATAATTAACAAATGAGCTGGGCTTGAACCTGATTGGTCCATTTTAGGATCTAGCTGCCAAATATAAAAGAGTGCCTGCACACACCTCAGGTCAGGGCAGGCTCATGGGCTGGAGCCAGCCTCAGTGGGGCCACAGGCAAGTGGCACCCTGAGCCCCTTCAGCAGGTCTGGGTGTAATAATGCAAGGGGAGGGGAGGGGAGCCTGCAGATTGGCCTCTGCTGGGAGCCTGCCATGTTGGCTCAGATGCTACATGCCTCTACTGCCTGCTGCTCCAGGGAGCCACCATGCTGGGCTGGCCCAGTGGGGCCCAGTGCTCCTCCCCCAAGCCCTGAACCACAGGGCTTGGTTTTGATGCCTCTGCCAGAGGCATAGGGCAACCTGGTCTCTGCAGTCCCACTGGGGCCGCTTGCCCTGGGGCAGCATTGGGAGAGGAGGAGGAATCTCTGCCAGCAGCCTGAGCCTGAGTGGTGCCACTGTGGCAGGTGGTAAAATGCCGACCACCTGCTGCAACCCACCACTGGTTGTGCCGACCTTGAGGTGGAGGGTGGCTCCACCCGGCTAGCGCTGGGGTGGCCATCAAGCCCAGGTGGACCTCCCTGAAAGCGCCCTGCAGCCTCCCACTGTAGGGCAGCCTGGATGCTGCTCTGCTGAGGGGCAAAGCTTCTTGGCGCCTGGCAGGAAACTCCCACTGCTGGCCCCAGAGCCCCCAGGCTCAAACCCAGCCTGCCCTGGGGAAGGGGTCAACCAAAGGTCACGTGCTTGGTGAGTAGGAAACTCCTATTGTCGCTGCTGCCACCACCGCTAGCCACTTTCTGCTGCCTGTCACACAGGGGCAGCACGGTGGGAAGCCGCCAGGGCCGCTCAGCTCCCAGGCACCACTGCTCGGGGCAGACTGCCGCAAAGTGGCACATGACCGTATCAGGTGCAGATCTCTGACCTGGCAACTAGAAACTTAGTTTACTCAGATGGAGAAACTGAAAGGAACTACTTTGGCATCCCAGTCTAGGGCATTTAAGTTTGAAATACCCACTAGATGATCAAGGGGAGATATCAGAGACTAACAGTCCTGAGCTATAAAGAGATAGAAAAGAGCTGAAAATACACATTTGAGCATCATTAGCATAAACATGGTATTCAAAGTTAAGGGAAGGAGTAAACCACCAGGGAGTTGGGTGTAGGGGAAGGAATATGCCAGAGACTGTATCCTGGGTCACAACAATGTTTCCAGGTTGGATGATGAACACGAACCAGCCAAGGGGCTTTGAGAAAACAGTCACAGAGATAAGGAGAAAACCAGTTTCCAGACTGCTAACCTGGATCAAGTAGGTTAGAGAAAAGAACATTATCCTAGCTCTGCCTACTTAAGGGACGTTTTGAAGTAAAGGAGAGGATAAATGGGATATGCTCTGAAAAAGTTAAGAAGACTGCTATGTCGCCAAAATACTGAAGAACTTTCTGTGTGTATGTAAATCTACTGATTTTTAAAATAAATGTACACACAGTTATTACATTGATTTAAAATAGAAGAATTTAAACACATCAATCAACCAAAATATATGATGTAGACAGCACTTTGGATACTAATACCTTATAAGACAATCAACACGTTATAAAACCCAGCAAGATTCTTAAACATTGTTGAGTCTCCCTGTATGTTCCAGCCATTTAATTAGTCTTGGTGACTGTGGCAGCTTAAAGAGAAAAAGTATTTGCCTTTCATTGTATCAGCATCACCTAAGAATTTAACCTCCCTCTTTTTTTTTTTTTTTTTTTTTAAAGATTTATTTATTTATACATACAAGCTGGGATACAGGCCAGAGGCGTGGGGCGGCGAGAGGCTTCACCAGAGACAGAGTGGGGAGCAGAACAGGCAGATCAGAAATACATTGCTGAGGGGAACAGCGGGCGAGGCAGGAGAGGTCTGGCGCACCATGTGGGATTCTCCCCGGCTGGGCGTCGAACTTGCATCGCCGCTGCTGACAGCTCCACAGTGCAGCGCTTAACCGCTGCGCCACCGGGGAGGCCCTAACCTCCCTCTTTTTTATTAGAAGATCTTACTCTGGAGGGTTAGGAACCAAGACTACCTCTTAAGATGGTGACATCCTAAACTTAGCATTGTACAGGCTCTGTAGTCAGGTCACTTAGATTCAAATCCTTACTGGGCATCTCTAAAACAGAGAGCAGCTCTGGACCTATCTCAGAGGCTTGTGTGAGGATTCATGGGTGAATATTTCTAAAGCTCTCAGGCTGGCGTCTGCAATGCGGTCAGTACTACATGCGGTCTCTTTCCAAAGGGGGAAATAATTCATGCAAACCCACTGTGTGCTTGGTATTGTCGTAAGCACTAAGGACACCATGGAGAATCAGACCACATGGGTGGTGAGGGCGGTTGGGGGAGGGGTCAGAAAATAAACAAGGAAACAGATAAATGGGATAATCATAGAGTATGTGAAGCATTTAACAAAGGGATGTGAAAAAGAGATTAGGAGTGGAAGGAAGTGAGGAAAGACCTTTCAGAGAAGGGGAATGTGCTTGAGTGCTGAAAAGGTGCCCGGCACACAAGGAGCCAGGGTTAAAGGATTCCCAGCAGTGAAAACCACAAAAGCTAAGACATAGAACCATGAAGACAAATAGTCAACTCAGCTTCTAAAAATATACCATCTACTTTAATACGGGCAAGCATGTGAGTCAGACACCAATGGGGAACTCATTGGGGAACTGCTCACCATGGGGGAGCAGTTCCCATTCAAGAGTGAGAGTCTTAGCATATGTGGAAGAAGTATTGGGCACATTTGATGCTTCCACATGAGGATACAGTTAAATTTCAGTGTGACTGACCAGCAAAATTTAACAACAGGGTTTAGAAGCTTACTCCTTTCCCCATCTTCCCAGCCTCCCATTAATGTAAACACGATCTTTTTTAAATATGTGCTTTGAACCAGGGTAGGACAAGGGACAGGTACCTTTTTGTCCTATATGAAATGACCTTCCTGTATATCTTCTTTTGACCACAGAAAATCTGCTGCTTCAAGTTCTTTCTGCCAACTGCAGAAGAATTGGCATGAGTTTGGACAAGGGGAATTCCCTGGTCGAATTTCTTGCTAAAGCCTGTCCTCAAATGCTAAAGGAATTGCCACAGAGGCTCAGGCAACAGAGGGGAGCTTTCCACTTCAGCCTCCCTCTCCTACCACCTTTCTGCTCCTTCAGCCTGATGGGTGAGCTTGTGTCTTTGTGTCATTCCCAGCCCTTTGCTTTGCTTCACTTTTGACAGCTACAGGCTTTACAGGAAACCAAACAGGTTTGGAAACCAGTTTGGTCCCAGCAGACCTGCACAGCAGGAATTTACCTCTAGTACAGGGATGGGGCAGTGCCATCAGGGCACTGGGGAGTAGGCCCTGGTTCCAGAGGGCTCCCAACATGCCATCTAAAACAGATTCACCAATCTGCTCATTGAAAGAATAAATCTGGCTCTCCCAATATAATTACAGGGTAACTGATTTATTATCTTGAACTTTGGTGCATGGCAGCTATAGTTTATTTGTGCCAGTTTATGATATTGGGCCAAAAGATGAAATATCAAGTCAGTCTGATTGGTTCCAAGAAATCATTTGCACAAATAGAGCTCCTGAGCCTGCCAATATGTGTTCAGGGATTATGCCACGTGCCTTAGTCTCTTTGGCAAAGCCCTTTTGAGAAGGAAATTACAAGTCTTCATATATTCAGAACTATTTAATAGCTGGCAAGCTACAGACATCGACCTATGCTGTTGCCAAATCTACTGAGATATCTTAAAGGGTCTATCCTTGTCAGGTTAGTTTATAACTGAATAGAAACACCACACATCACAAGTGCTGCATTTTCTTTGATGAGAAAGAAATGATCATTTATCTCTAACCATGATCCCTGTCTGTGTAAACATGCTAAACCCCAGATGGGAAAAGAACATTTTGTAAAAGACTATAGGAAGCCACATAAGACCCATGCAGGGAACAGAGCTTGGAACGGCAGTGACAGGGTTAGAGTTACAGCTCCTCAACCTGACAGCTTTGTGTCCCTTCGGCGAGTTTCATAACCTCGACAAACCTCAGCTACGTCATCTGTGAAATGGGAATTATATGTTACTAGGATGCAAGTGGATCTAGATAAGTTCCCTGCACAGCACATGGCACAAGAGGGGCGTTCAAAAAACCCGTGTTTCTCAAATTGGCAGAGGCCTAATGATGAATGTTCTAGATTTGGAAATCTAGAAACCTTAGAAATCTATTTACACTTATGTTCACCTTTCAATCATTGTGTAAAAATTAATAGCGCCATATTCAAAATTAACTAAAAGATCCAGTTGTGTTAGAGTTGGGACCCATTTTGGAATCTATGTTTATGATTGCTTTGGCATCTACTTAAATTACCATGACACAGAAAGAATAGAAGAGGGCCTCCCTAGTGGTGCAAGGGGTTAAGTCTCAGCATTATGAAGCTATAACCAGTCACTGCAGCATGAGTTCTATCCCTGGCCAGGGAGCTAACCCACATGGAGCAGCAGACCTCTCCTGTCTCGCCCGCTGCTTCCCTCAGCAGTGTATTTCAGTAGCTCCGCCTGTTCTGCTCCCCACTCTGTCTCTGTGAATCTTCTCACCCACCACACCTCTGGCCTACACCCCCGTTCTTGTATGCATAAATAAATAAATCTTTAAAAAAAAAGAGAATAGAAGAAAAACAGTTGATGTAAAGGGAATATCTTTGGCAGATGAAGGTCCATGATACCCATGGGTTCTAAGAGTTCAGAACAGAGGAAAGTAGGAAAATCGGCTGACCCCACAACACTGGACCCACAGAGGCTAAGAAGGCTTGCACCACAGCATAGCAGTGAGAATTCACAAAACAGTATTTGCCACAGCTAGCTAACATTATTATTTTGACGTTTACTGGTTTTATAACTAATATGTAAAATGGCCTTGATTTCATTTATTTGCAAGTAGTAAAGGAGTTTATACCTGGCGGTAGGTTTTATTATTTAAGTAAAAATAAAAACAATGCCTCTCAATAGTTGATATCCAAACCAAAAAATTTCCCTTTAAAAGGAGTTCATAGATTATCCAGTTCTCAGAAACCCAAGCTAGAAACCTGTTACTGTTAGTATAATTATTATTAAAGAAAAAAAGAAATTGAAGTCAGGAATAAACAACCTTAAGTTATCTTAAGTGAAAAAATAGGCTGTCACACTGTATATAATATAGGGTTAACACTGTATTGAAAAATCACGTCCAGGATAAACAACAATATAAAGCAATATTTTAAACTATAATTGTCACATTTAGGTGATGAAGTTATGAGTAATATCCTTTAGATTTTAAAATATCTTTAATGGACATGAATTTTATAATTCTAAAATATATGTCTCAAATGGAAGCCACCCCTCCAGGGTGAGAACGTAATTTGCAACTAATAGAGGCTGATTCCAGACCAGCCACTGAGGAGGGAAAAAGGGGAGGACCCCCTCACTTCCCAGTATTTACATGCCAAGGTCCCAGCCTCTGGCCCAATAGCTTCCTATACATAGCACGTCAGGTTATACATACTCCCCTGGTAGCTCCAACAGATGTGATTTATAGGGCAAGTTTCTCCCCTCAAACACCTTTCTCGGAATTTGAATTCTTTTTAATGCTGATGAGTTCCAGGAACTGTTAGCACAAATGTGAAGGTGGTCGCCCCCGGTGCTCTTCTCCCTTTGCTGTCTCCCTGGCCCACCCCTGGTAAAGTGGGAAAGAGGCCTCTGTGGGTTTTCCTGTCACTGTAGCACTGCTTTTGGCACCTCTACCTTTTTCCTTACTTTCTTCCCCAAGCCTTAGTCATTGTGTTATGCCCACGCCTGGCTTTCCTTGGCTGAGCTTCCGGTCCTCTAGCCCATTCCTTGTCAATACTTGGATAACGCAAATGTCGGGAACTGGGGAACTCCTTAAGGCTAATTCAGTGAGGAAAAAAATAATATTACTGAAAAAAATCAGTAATTAAAAAAATAAGGTGTTTTATGTTACATATATGATATATGCTTAAACATATGTAACTGTTTTTAATAGATATGTTATGTAACATATTTAACTCCACATACATAAAACGCTAGGGCTAACCGGTTCACTATATACATTCTGTACCTGTAGGTTACTATATAAATGTGTGTGTGTGTGTGTGTGTTTCGTTCTTTTTTAACACACAAGCTACCCAAAGCGTCTTATCTTTGGAGTGGGCCCTGGCGTTGGTATTTTGTTGGGTGACTGTAATGCCCAGCCCATCTGACACAGCCATCAGAGGAATTGTTGTGGCAATACCATGAGGCCTGACAACACACAAACCAACTGCCGGACGTGGAGTCCTGGCTCCCCCACCAACCAGCTGGCTGTCTGGCCTTGGGCGATTTAATGTACCCCTCCCCCCCTTATTTCCCTATTTGTAAAGTGGAGAAGATGCCGATAGAGACATTACCTCAGAGGCTGAGGGGAGGTTGAGGTGACAGAGTACCTGTGCCCACCAGGCAGCCCTGTGACAGTGGGCGCTCCATTCAAGGTGCTTAACGATCATTTTTACTACTGTCAGCTGATAGTTCCCAAACCCAGGGGGCAGCTTCAGGAATGGAAAAACAGCAGCGTTTCTCTGGGAGCCGATTTGGCTCTACTCGGTAGGACCACGGGTTACAGACAGAGCGCATAAATGTCCTTCTTCTCCTCTGAAACATGATCTTATAAAAACTCCTGTCCTGAGCAGACCTCTGCTGGGCTCCAGGCCGCACCAGGTGCTGCGTTGAGGAGACTGCGGTGGGGAGGTACCTTGTACATCGGCCGCACTCGCCTCCACGGAGCTTAGGGAGCACCTGACCAGGGAAGCTTTTCATGGAAAAGCTTTTCCGAAGGGGACCCTGATTTTCAAGTGGCCAGTGGCAGCCTTCAGAAGTCTTTGGCAGCCTCCCCCATGCACTCCCCTGTGGGAACAGGGGCACATCCGGCTCGGGTGGACTCCCCACTGCCAGTTGACTAAACCTGGCTCTAGAAGAAACACCCTCCCAAGCCAATGTGCTGCACACCTGTTAGTGTTTGTTTTTAACTGCCTGTTAAATTAGTGTTGGGAATTTAGAATTGGCTTCTAGAATTTAGCGTTGGGCCCAGCAGGGGATGTGGTTACAGGGCTATGATAAGGGTTTGAACTGCTCCGGCTAGGAGAGGAGAGTGCCAACTTGGCTAATGAAACTTGAACCTCCCCATCCTCTGGTTTAAAAATATCTTTACCAAAATTATGAAAGCACCACAAAACCAAAACAAAGTATAAAACATCCTTCTCTCCAAGGGAGAGTTTCCTTCCCCACACTCCAGCAACCCGGAAAGCAGCTCGGCATATTAGAACCGGGACTCACCGTGGGGGCAGATTTCTGTCTTCTTACTAGTTCAGCTCTTCACCTGGGTTGGCAGATTTCACCTCTCTGTGCCTCAGTTTCTTCAGCAAGGGTAGAAAGGGTTTGAATGTACTGATTTCTAGGGCCCCTACCAGTGCCCCCTCACCTTGCCTATCACATCGGTGAATTCCCTGCTTCACTGATGCACTAACACATTCAGTTTTTGAGCACAAACGATTCACCCGGCAATGTGAGAAAGGGGAGATCAAAGCAAGCCAGACACCATCGCTGGGAGCAAGGGTGTAAACAAACAGGCAGAGCCAAAGCCTTTGAACGCTCCTGCTGGCTACAACAGATGTTCAGGGGAAAGCTGATTTTTGCAAATCAGGATCAGTTGTTTTTCATAAAGAAGGTGACTCTTCAATTGAGTATTGATTGATGAGGGGGTGCTTGCCAAGGTGGGGGGCGGTGGGAATGGTGGTGTTATAGGCGAAGCTTCAACAAAGGCTGAGCTGTAGAAGCATGGTGTGGTAGGGGACTGCAAGCACTTTGGGAAGTCGGAAACCTGGATTGTGGGCGTGGGTATGTGCGCGCGTGTGCTTGTGCGTGTGTGTGTGTGCGCACGTGTGTGTATGTGTGTGTGTGAGAGAGAGAGAGATGAAAATCCAATATGGCCACATCAAACATACATGCTATAAACGAGTTGAGTTGAGAGTTTCGCCTACAAATGCAGAGGAGATGATGACAAGCAGTTTTAAGCACAATTTCATGCAAATAGTGACAAAAGCAAAATGATTAAGAGATGAGAATAGGTGTGTTGTTCCATCTAACTTTTTTCTTTTCCATTGTTGGATAATGGATGTCCCTATGTCACCCTGTTTCCTTGCTTTCTTCTAAAATGATAGTACTTGAGACTTCAGGATTTAAGTTTACAATCAGTGGGTTTAATTTGTAGCTTTTAAATGTCCCTTCCATTTAAGCAATGCAGATTGAGAAACTATCACTTCCTAAAACCTTTTAGATTAATTCCATTCTAGTCTTACCAGTTCCTTCTTCTAGTGTATACTTTTCTTTTCTCTCTCTCTCTCTCTCTCTCTCTCTCTCTCTCTCTCTCTCTCTCTCTCTCTCCCGTGTGTGTATGTGTGTGTGTGTGTACCTTATCATCTGGCAAGCAGAGATTATATCATGAATATTTTATCACCCCATAGTGCCAACACAGAAGAGTCTATTAATAGTTAAATGATTTGAAGAATATTCCCACACGCCTAGCACATGTCTGGCACAAGCAGGTGCATAATTAGAAGAAAGCACAGAGGCTGTGGAGTTGGAAAGTGCAGGGGTTTAACCCTGGGCCGGTCACCTCATCATTAGTCGTCCTGACCAATTCATTTCACTTTGAGCCTCACAATCTTCTTCCGTAAAATGGAGCTAATAATAAAGCTAAAGAGTATACTTTTTTAAAAAAGATAAAATCATGCCTCTCATATAGATAGAAAATGAAAACATACTGAAGATTTAAGTGATAAATGTTTAATTGGCTCAAGGAAAAGTAAAAGAAGCACAAATTTATATGAAGTAAAGCAATGTTGAAATAAGTTTACAAATAGAAAACCACTGTATTTTTCTCTAGGGGGCATATGTGGGTAGAGAAACCAACTTAATTGCATCCAGACAGACGGTATCTGTATCTATAGACAAGAATCATTTACACTGTTACCAGATATCTATAACCTATAGAATTGCAAATCAGCTGAAAAACAATGAAAGACTTAAGAGACCCCACTGCACCCCCCCACCAGAGCCAAAATCTGGTAACTTGAAAGGGTGTATGCTAAGCAATGTGTGACTTTCCACTGAAGTACAAACTTTTCTCTTGAATGCCTGCATGACCTCGCCTGCATCCTCTGCTAGCCAGGGTCATTTGATTTTGTCTATCTGGAACCTCTTGCAAAGTCCTGAGACTATACCAGTTGCCCAACAAGTGATAACTGTTTTTTTATTATTATTAATATGCCAGGAAAGAAAATTACTTCTTGGGTGAGTTTTTGCTCACCCATCCTGAATGTGTTTTCTTCCTCTGCCATCATTACATGGTGTCCAATACGGTGCCAGGCACCACGGTGGTAGATTTTTGAAGGATAAGCTTTATTAAGAACAATATTCTGATGAACTGTGAAGTAGATTCTTAAAATGATTGGCGATTAACCTGCTGAGTTAGGAAAGACACAAAGACGGAAAGATGCTCCCATCGTGCTCTTTCTGAAAGAGGGTGGACCTTGGATCCTATGAATGCAGGATAGCTGGTTGAACAGCACTCTGATATGATCCCTTCCCACTGGAAGCCACTGCGAGTTCCACTTAAAATGCAATTTGCTTCATCCTGGCTTTGAGTCCTTATCCCAACCCAGCTCTCTCTGACGCTAGCTGAATTTGCCACTGTGGCCACGATGACATCCCAGCAGTGTTTTCTTCAGGGCCCCAAAACTGAATTCTGATGGCACCACTGCTGCTGGCAATTCAATTCTTGTGAAAAACAGACTAAGACAGTTTCCTGAACTCACCCCATCTTAAAGGATAGACAGGGGGCTCAATAAAGTGTCTGTTAGCATGTGGGTGTGAGTATGTAGTAAAATACCCAAAACTTAAAATCATGTTCCTTGAATACAACTAAAATAATTTCCTGGTGATAAAGAAGGACAGGGGGATGGGGTAAGGGTAAAAATTAGTGTATCCTGGACATGTCACTGATTTTAATAGTTTGGACCCAAAAATAGTTCCATTCGCCTGATCCCTTTTTCTTTTTAAAAGCCACTCATTTTAGAATGGTAACAAAGAATCATTCACTTTAAACTTAATGGCGGACTTGATTTCTAATAATTTTCAAGAGCTAGGGAAAATCAAGAATAAATGCCAGTGATTTTCTTTAAGCCAAACCATTTCTGGAGTCCCAGTCTCCTTCCACACCTTCAGGCGTCCTGCTTGGGACTTGGAGTGAGGCTGGCCTAGAGGCAAGCTTACCTTATTCCACCCCAACTCCACAGCTGGCCATAACTCTTCCATGAAGAGAAAGGACTCTTTGATTGGAAATAACACTACTGTGAGCAAAGGTAGGGGCAAAAGTGGTGGGAAAGGAATGATGTCTTTGATCATAAAGCAAAACTCAACTATGGAAAAAGGTAGGATTAGTGTTTTGATTCAGGATTATTTACAATTATTTCATGAGTCCCTGAGAAAGACCCAATCTAACAAAATCACCTGATTTTGCAAGAAAATACTAACAATTCCACAATTATAGAGCTGTCGTTCAGTGACTCAAGCATCTGTTAGTCTGCCCAGATAAAGGTATCCAATGCCCCCTTGGAAACTCAAGGAAAGAAACAACCACCTAATGTAGTGATTCTTGACCTTTTTTGAGTTGAGAATGCCTTTGAGAACCTGAAGAACACACACGAGAGGGCAATGCACATGAGGCTCCCTGAGTGGGTTCCTCCCATTGCAAATGACAGAAGTCAGCTCTGGCTAATTTAAGCAAAGGAGACATTTAATGGAAGGAAATGGAGTGGGAGAGGAAATCAAGCTGCCTGGGCTCTGGACAGCGGGACTAATTCTTGGTGGACACAATGTCCTTGTGGCTGCCAATGGAACAAATCCAATTGAGCTATTGTTGCCCTTGCTGTAGCATGGTTTCCTGAGAGGAACTGTTCAGACTACATTAGACCCACAGTCCCTGTATGTACAAAGGCAGTGAAACTTACTGACTGGCAATGACACGGAGACAGAATACTATTTGGAGGAGATCAAGGGCCTAAAGGGAAATAAATCAGGGTCCTAGTGTACTGAGAGAGGAGGAAATGCTGCTGGGCTGGCCAAACCCACAAATGCCTGCTCAGCACACCTACATGTCAGGTAGTGGGGAGCCATAGAGCTTTGTCATGGGCTCTCACTCTAAACATGGGGGTCCTAAAGTCCCTGACTAAGCAACAGTCCATGACCAGTATTCAAATACCTTCTCCAACATATTCAATTTCCTGACAGTATGTTTGCTCTTAGAGGATTTAGAATTAAAGAAAAATTGGAAATTCTGATAGAAGAAAAATGAAGATGAAGCTGCCAAAAAAGTGACTAGAAGCAAATAGAGAAGCTGGAAACAGTAAAACCAAGTTTTCTCAGATGAAGTCACCCCAGGTAGGATATATCTACTCTCTGTCACAGGCTCTCACACCAGGGCTCTGCTGGACATGCATTGGGCCCAGTGACACGACAGCGACTAGAGACCCAGAGGGGACTATCAAGAAAGAACTACTGCGCGCAGAATGATGCCCTGGAGTGAATGGCGTTCTAGAGCCTGGCCTCTGGGAGTCTACACCCGTGATGGGGATGGCAGGGGGGCTCTTTCTTCAAATCAGCAGGGAGGTGGCCTGGATCTGGACCCGATATCACTTTGGATACACACCCTGCAGACCAGGGACCACACAGAGCATCTCTTTAACTGCTTGTTTGGGGCCTAGCCCTGGGGAGAAATGAGCTTCTCTTCGACAATGGCTCCATTTCACTCCTTTGATTAGAACTTGATTGATCCTTAGAACTTGATTCCCAAACAAGGGGAGACACACCTGTGAAGCCCGAGTGCTTTCTGCCCCTGCCCATTTCTCCAGGCGCAGCTCAAGTTGCTTGCACTCACACACTAACTCAGCTGTGCTGACCTCCTTTCAAACTCCCCTTCTTTCCTGAGACCTCAAGGCTTCATCACACATGGAATCCCAGCCACACTCCTGCCCTGCTCCATCTCTGCCAACTCCAAATTATTTTTTATTCCTTGATTAAATTTTGTGCCCCACAGAAGTCTTTTTTTGATCCATATTAGACCAGTCCCCCACCCACTGGTCCATATTTCTGGGCACTTATCAAACTTGTAAATTATTGGGGTGTTTGTTATGTCCCTGTCCCCCTTACATAACAAACTCTAGAAGGGTACAGGTCACATTTGTGTAATTCACTTTTGTAATCCCCGTGCCGGGCACATCATAGATGATCATTGAATATGTGCTGAGAGAATATTGTGCAATATCACACTGAAGGAGAGGAACTGTTAAGGAAAAATAGAAGTGAAACTTGTTAAGTGAGTAAATTTAGAGGATGATGTACATTCTAACAAGTATAGAGGTAAAAACAGAGATAAGATATAAGATTCTGGCAGAACTGTGGAATATCTTTCATCCTTTCAACCTCAGGAGTGAAGGGAGCCAAGAAAACATATGGAATGTAGCCAAAAAGAGTTAAGGTTTCAGTTAAAGCTAAAAGCTCATGTATCACAATTGGTTGCCCTGGCAACAGAATTCCCATCTTATAATAATGCCATTATAATATGATAAAACAAATACTAAAAACTAACAAATTTACCTTTGGGGAAAAACCAAGGTGAAATCTTGGAAGGGTCTGGAGTTTTCTATTAAAGAGCTAAACCAAGACATGGAATATGACAAACCAACTTTTTAAATTTTGCTTCATTTTTTAATGATGTATCATTGCTTTACATCCTTGTAAATATTTTGACAGTATAAGATTCCTCTCTCAGGTGAGGTCACTGTAGCTCTCCCAACACCAAATCATCTATAGTCCTCCACCAAAATCCACTGTGCTCACCCTTCTCCCCTCCATATATATTGATTAACAACCTGATAGAAAAGAAATAAAAAATAAATATACAGAGAAGGAGGGAACTTAGAAAGAGGAAAATTGAATGACCAATAAGTATTTAATAAAACTATTGATCTCATTATTAAATGGGCAAATGCAAGTGAAAACCATAATGAAACATCCTTTGACATTCATTTATTTGACCAGGATGATGTAGACTGACAATATCTGGGGTTAATGTGAAGCTATTAGAACTCTCATACATAGTGGGAAGGAATGAATTCAGCACAACTACTAAAGCAATATCCAGTGAAGTTGGGTATACAGATACTCCATAACCCAACCATCCTAATTCTTACATGAAAACAGTCATTGCAAAATTATTTATAATAGCAAAATGGAAAATATCCTAAATGTTTATAAATAATAGCATGCATAAATAAATATTGGCATATTCCTACAATGAGGTACTAACTATGGTAAAAATAAATGGACATGGAAAACACAAACATAATGTTGAACAAAAGATCAAGTCACAAGAGGGTACATACAAGGATGACAGTTGTAAACTAAAAGTTTAAACTCTATAAACAATAAAGTTATAAACTTTATAAAGTCTAAAGGTATGTAAAACCACACCAACTCTCTATATAGTAAAGCACAAAAATAGGCATGGTAATAACACACAAGAAATTCAGGATAGTATTGATAGTAACCTCTGCAGAGCAGGTGAGGTTTTAAAAAAATGCCATTAGAAAAGGTAGCGAGGAGGTTCCAACTGTATCTATAATGTTATAATTCTTAAACTGTGGAATGATAATAGGAGTGCTTTCATTGTTATTCTCCACGTGCTATTTTTATGTCTGATGTTGAATTTAAAAATAATTAGGTATTTAGGATGAAAGCGAAAAAGAGGTAATAGGGCTGGAATAAAAACATCAAATAATGTTATCCCTTTAAATTTTATGTCTACACTTCTACGGGTTTTCTTGCTGCAGCTCTCTGGCCAACAGAATTTGTTCTGTAACATCAGTGACAAACAGTAGTGAAAAGATTCCATGCTTAAGTAAGTTTGAAGAATGCTGGGTAAGTTAAATGGCGTTCAATAGAGTTGTTCTCTATAAAACTTGTCGGAGTATCTGAAATGTTAATAGTACATGTCTTTGTGGCATTTCTCCCACTTGAGTAACCCCGGAACCATTTTTTCATATAGCAAGTCAGGGTTACAGTTTCCATGAAGTATATTTTGAGAAATTTGTGTCCCAAAGTTTCGTTTTCCTTTTGTCCACCACTACCCCCATGTCTGTCTATCAAGTCCACTTTCCTTCCATTACCTGTGGTTTTGTCACTTTGCTTCCATCTCTTCCCATGCATCACCTACAGCGCTGTCTTCCTTTCATGGAGGCAACATGGCACAGGGAAAGAACAGGCTGCAGGAATCCTAGCACCAGTGCTTCTTAGCTGAGGGACCCTGGACAGATTATCCAATCTCTCTGTGCCTTGGTTTCTATCTACAAAGTGGAAAGAAGCATCAAATCCCTATGTCACAGAAGGGTTGTATTGAGTTCATGCATATAAAGTGCTTGATCCTTTTTGGAATTTATTAAATGTTGATTTATGAATATGATAGGGTGAAAATAATAGTTCACTTATCCTAATAGATTCCTTTTAGAGATATATCTGAGGTCCAACTGTCAGTAGGGTGGGTTCCTTCTAGGGCTTTGAAAGAGACTCCCTCCCAAGTCTGCCTCCTAGCTTCCGGTTGGCAGTCTTGCACTCCCTGACTTCTGCTCCCTCCCCCAGATCTCTGCCTTCATCTTCAGATGATATTCTTTGATGTGCATGTCTCTTCCCAAATTTTGCCTTTTTATTAAGCCATGAGTCATATTAGATTAGGGACCCACTCTACTCCAGTTTGACTTTGTCTTACCTGATTGCATTTGTTGTTGCCCTTCTCCCAAATGAGGTCTCATTCAGAGAAGTGGGGCTTAGGAATTAAATATATGAATTTTCAGGGGACAATTCAACTCCTAACAGAGACCAATTAAAATAACATCTATGTGTAAGACCTGAAACCATAAAATGTATAGAAGAAAATATAGGCAAAACTCTACACGACATACATCTCAGCAAAATCTTGAAAGACACATCCCTCAAAGCAAAGGAAGTGAAAGACAAGATAAACAGATGTGATTACATCAAAATAAAAAGCTTCTGTACAGCAAAAGAGACATTAACCAAAACTAACAGACACCCTACCAACTGGGAAAAGATCTTTGCACACAATTCATCTGATAAAGGACTGATAACAAAAATTTACAAGGAACTCACACAACTCAACAACAAAAAAGCCAATAACCCAATCAAAAAATGGGCAGAAGAGCTCAAAAGGCACTTCTCCAAAGAAGAAAAGCAAATGGCCAACAGATACATGAAAAAATGCTCAACATCACTTATAATCAAGGAAATGCAAATCAAAAC
>PVIJ01017060.1:0-30705 GCA_004024925.1 Scalopus aquaticus
GCAGGGCTGCGGGCTCTCTAAGAGGAACTCTGAGCAAATCGGGGGTCAGGGTGCAGTTTTGCTGAGTGCGCCTGGAGCAAAGGCCAGGCTGAGCTGTTGGGCTCGCTGGTGGAGTCAGAAATGCCCCCTTAGTCGCTTCTTCCGCGCCTGCAGGGAGCGTGGCTCAGCCACCGCCTCCAGAAGGGGAGGGTGGACGTGTGTTGAAGGACCCCGGGTTCTTCGGCCCGCCCAGTGCATGTGGCTGGGTGTGGTCTCTCTGGGGCCGCGCAGGGTGGTCTGATGACGCCCCCTGGGGAGACGGGGCTGCCGGCGGAGTCCGGGACCCTGCGTGCGGGCGGCCGCCTCCAGCCTCCAGCCCGGCTTCCTCTTCCGAGCGCTCTCGGTCCCCTGGGCCTTCCTGCCCACTGACTGCTGGCTCCTCGCGCCCCGCTGAGCTCCGCTCGCGCGCGTGTGCGGGCCCAGGGCCAGCGGCGCCCAGCACGGGATTCCCACGTCCCCGAAGCCGGGCGGTGACTGCGGCCGTGCGAACACGGATGGGCTCCTCGTCCGAGGGCCGGCGGACAGGGCCGGTGGGTCCACCGCCGGCAGGGGGCTGTGCCCGTCGGGCTTTCTCGTCCTTCGGGTGCAGTTTGTGTGAGGTGAAAATGACTGACGCGGCTCCACAAGGCGGTGCGTCCGGTTTCTTCTGGAAAACGTCGCATTCCCCCTTGTTCGTGGGAGTGGTGTTGCCGCCTCCGGGAAGCAGTGGGGGGCTGTGTGCAGAGATGGCCTGCAGCGTGGTGGGGGGGTGCTGGGAAGGAGAGCAGAAGCTTCTGGAAGGCTGAGCCTCAGAGGCTCATGCCTCCTTCCCCTGCGTCCCCAGAAGGCAGGCTCGAGGCCGGGGAGGGTTGGGCCAGGTGCTGGGGGCAGGGAGCCCTGGCTTCTTGGAGGGGGCTCATGCGCTCCGCCCCGGTGGCCTCTGGGGCTCTTGAGAGCCACTTAATGACTTAACTGTAGAAGTGGGGTGTGAGGGCGAGAGGCCAGACTGGGGGCTGCTCGCCACCCTGGGGTCACCCCCTGCTGTCCTTCCTCTCGTTGGGGCGTGGGTGTCTAGGTCAGACTTCAAGTCTTCATGCTCCACCCTTGAGTCCCCCTCGGGGGAGCCCGCCCAGATGCCACAGCGAGGCAGCAGCAGGGAGGAACTTCCAGTGTCTCCCCGACACTTGGTCAAGAAGCAGCCACCGGGAAGGGGAGGGCGGCCCTGGGCCGCGTGACCGGAAGCAGGTGTGTGGCGGGGGTCTGGGCCTGTGCCCCCCGCCGAGCTGGCACCCGCGGCCTGATGGCGCCCCAGCCCGCCTCTCTGTGCCAGGAGCACGTTGCCCGACACGTTTTATCTCCTGATACGCAGCCGAGGGAGTGTCCGCCGGACAACTTCCAAAAACAATATTTTGACTCTCCGGCAGCAAAACACACAGAATCCATTCTTGTCACTTTGGAATCTCTGGCAGCAGCTCAACACATTCTTATTTAGAACAATATCACAATCTGACTTCTGTGTTGGCCCCGAAGTTCTTTTGTCCCTTCCAACAAAGTGTGAAAAGCGCATGTCCCAGCGGGGCCAGCGGACAGCAGCCCCTGACGATGGAGACACAGAAACACACTGAGCCAGAGAGGGCGGGGCGCCGGCCCCACCTCCCGGCCCCTGGGAAACCCGCTGTCTGGGTCGGAGGAAGATCAAAACTCAGAGCTGTGTAGCGCCGCCAGGTTACCATGGGTCGGCCATGCTTCTGGTGGAGTCTGCAGTGGGGGTGGGGAGTGATGTCGGCACTGCCCGCGCCCCCCCTCACACCAGTTAACGAGGGGACCCGCCCTGAGATGGGGGTTTCGGTCAAAGAGTGGACCAGCCCGCTGGACCCCCGCCCTCCGTGGCCAGCTGGAGCCATAAAGCAGCGCCTGGCCGCACTGACTTGCCATGTCACTTTGCACAAAGCCCTCCCTCTCTGGGACGTCTGCCACTCCCGCTTAACCTCAGGGATGTAAGTGCTGTCCCCCTGGGGTACTACCTACCCCCCCGACCCGGGTGCTGCCCTGACTCATTCAATATCTGTCAGCTGTTTGCTGAAATCCACAAGGTGCAAAAAAAAAAAATCTACATTTTCCAAGTGCTGGTATCACGACCCAATGCACATCACACCACCTCTGTTGTGCCACTTTTGTGTCCTTCGTTCTACTGGCCTGGAAACTGGGTCTAGAGCGGGGAGGTGACAGGAGCCGAAGGGATGGGCCCAATGACAGAGCAGAGGTCAAGCTTGCACAGACACGCTGGTGGCGCCTGTAGGTCACCCTCATGGCCTGGACCGGTGGCTGGGAGGCCCCTAAGGCCCCCAGGGCAGGAGACGCAGTGTTTATATCTTATGCACCCCAGCGTGGTGGGTGCGCACTGATGGGGCTGGGGGCGCTGGGGGAAGGATGAGGGCCTCCAGGGGTGATAGAGCTTGGGGTGGGGCACCGGGTAGGGAAGAGGCATGGACTGGCCTCCATGTGGGAGGCGTGTAGGGTACCAGGTGGGGGAAACGGGAAGGTGCCCAGGTAATCTGGCCGGGACAGGCTGGGATCGGGTGAGAAGGGGGAGGGTGCTGATGTGCCACTCTGCAGCTTCTGAGCTGCCCCCTGGCCTGGGGGCAGGTTGATTGCTAGCCTCTGAGCACCGGATGCCATTGTGAGGGGACTTCCCCTCCTGCAGGTCACTGGGTCACCCACACACATCTCCTTCTATCTTGCTTCCTCCCACTGTACCCCTGAGAATTTCTCTGCACCCCCTGACTCCCCCGATCTACTTTAACAGCCAGTTCAACTCAGTATTCACAAGCCTGGCTATTTCCTGTGCCCACTTGGTGCATCCCTGCAGCCGATATGTAGGAAGATAGTGGAGGTGATGTGGTGTCTTACTGTGGTTTTGATTTGCATTTTCTTCTTGACTGATGACGCTGAGTGTCTTTTCTCGTGGGTGTTTGTTTTGGCTATTTGTAGATCTTCTTTGGAGAAACAAGCTATTTTTTTTTTTTTTCAGCAATCCAGCGATTGTGGGGACCACAACTGGGAGAAGTTTAAATAGAGACATGAGCTATGTCGAGGAAGATGGTTAGGGCTTATCCCCATTTTGCAGATGAGGAGGCTGAAGGTCAGAGGATAAGAAGTGGCTTGCCCAAGGTCACTCAGCTAGTTCGTGGTGCCCACTGACCCCCAAGGATGAGGCTGGGAGCTGGAGGGGAGCCTGTGGGTGCTGATGTCCCCACTCTGGGGCTGATTTGTGGGCGCCCACAGTGCAGTCACGTTCTTTACCATGATGGGGCTCTATTCAATTTCTTGCAACATGAAGACACTAATGACACACGTTTCATAGTCACTGGGAGAATCAAATGATGAAAAGGAACAGAATTGTCAGAAATGCAAACATCCATGTCCGTCACCAATTTTATGGCCAAGTGACCACAACGCACATCCGGGCACTGCTCATGGGAAGCTGCGGGGGAAGGTGCTTGTCTTACCTCCACCGGGGCCAGCACCTTCTCTGTGGAGCTTCTCTCCGAGCTTTTGTGGAAACAGCTGAGATTCTGGCTCTCATCATGGGGCTCCAGTTTGCCCATCTGGGCTTGGGATAACCAATCTGTTGAGACCATCGATAGGAAAATGCTTTGAAAACCACCAAGAGCTGCAGAGGAGGGAGAGATTATGAATCTGGGCGATTCAGGCATCAAATATAAGAATAAAGCCAGACTGTGGCAAAGATGTCTCCTGGGGCTGACTGCTTGCCGAAGACCCTTCTCGGGGCCTGTTGCTCTCAGGTTCAGCATCTTTGCCTTTCCCGAATTCCTTCTTGGCTCCCAGCGCTCGCCTCTGCTGGGTGGTAGGTTTTGGTAACGGAGGGGAGGAGAGGGCCTCCGGGGTGTGGAACTACCCCCGCCCCCAGCTGCCTCAGCTGGTAACTAGGAGAGAAGACGGGGTCCCTGCGAGGTGGCGCCTCCCTCCAAACTGGGTCACCTCTACTTTCAAAAGAGTCCAGCATCTAGCTGCTTCTCCGTCCCCGCAGTCCCTCCTGGCCCAAGTCCCCATCAGCTGTCCTGGGACACAGGCTGGTTCCCAGCTCGTGTCCCTGTTTAAACTTCCCCCAGTTGTGGGCCACACAATCGCTGGATTGCTTAAAAAAACAACTTGTTTCTTCAAAGAAAATCTACAAATAGCCCAAACAAACAAACAAACAAGCACCCACAAGAAAAGCCACTCAGCATCACTCATCAATAAGAAAATGCAAATCAAAACCACAGCAAGATACCGATCACATCCACTAGGATGGTAATCATTAGAAAAACAGAAGGACAGTCTTTTCTTTTCTTCAAGATCTATTTATTTATGCATACAAGAACTAGGGTGTAGACCAGAGATGTGGGGCCAGAGGTGTGGGGTGGTGAGAGGCTTCACCAGAGACAGAGTGGGGAGCAGAACAGGCAGATCTACTGAAATCCATTGCTGAGGGGAGCAGCGGGCGAGACAGGAGAGGTCTGCTGCGCCCTGTGGGAAGCTCCCTGGCTGGGGATCAAACTTGTGCTGCAGTGGCTGCTATAGCTTCATAGAGCTGAGAATTAACACCTGCACCACCAGGGAGGCCCCTAGCATTGTGTTTTTTTAAGGATTTATTTATGTATACAAGAACTGGGATATAGACCAGAGGTGTGGGGGGTGAGAGGATTCACCAGAGACAGAGTGGGAAGCAGAACAGGCAGACTGACTGAAATACACTGCTGAGGGGAGCAGCAGGCGAGGCAAGAGAGGTCTGCTGTGCCCTGTGGGAAGCTCCCAGGCTGGGGATCGAACTCGTGTTGCAGTGGCTGCTGTAGCTTCATAGTGCTGCGGCTTAACCCATTGCACCACCAGGGAGACCCCTGTTTTTATTTCATTTTTCAGTAAGATTTCATTGGGTTACTATTCTGCATAAAATGTGGGGTTACATCTTCACCCCATGTATGTGAGAAGCCATTCGAAACACTTTATGTCAAACAGCTTCTGCCACGCTGTCAGCTTTCCCGGCGTCGTCTACGTCACACTATCAGCGCTTGGATGTATGTGTCTGGTGTTCGTCTCTCTCCACAAAGGGCCACAGAGCGAGAGCTTGGCCTGCCGAGTGCACCTTGGCGATCTCAGCCCTGAACAGCTCCTGTGGGAAGGGGACATTCAGTGTCATTTCGGGGTGCACAGCATGGGTGCCGTCTGGCCATTGGGGGTCCCACAGAAGGCAAGAACCCCTCAGGTGGAGGGGCCTACCTCCAGGGGCCAGCACCACAGTCTAAACCCAGAGGTCCCCAGCGTGTCCTCGGCTAGGTGCCGGGACAGGACAGGACGTCACTGAACCCCAGTGACCGGAAACGAGGATCCCAGGCCCTGGAGGGGGGGAGGCAGGAATTTGCAGTCCAGCCCCGACTTTGTCCAGTGTGTGGACACGGCAGGGAGAGGGCTTTCCCGGAGCCCGCTCTGCCTGTCCGACACTTGCTCTGGGTGGGGTGGTGGGCGCGCCGGAGCACCAGAGCCAGCCGTGGGGGGTCGGCCTTCTGAGCGCTTATTGTGCCTGAGCTGAATCCGCCTCTTGTCTGCGCCCCTCCGGGAGGGGTGTGTGGGAGGGCAGTGCGCAGCTGGCAGAGCCGAGAATGGCCTCTTTCAGCAGGGAGGGCCCCAGATCGCTCCTCGTGCGTCTGTCGGTCTCCGTGGGCACCCTGGGGTGATTGCTCTGAGGCCACAGCTGGTGGCATCTTTGGCTTCATGGACCCTCCACCGACTCTGGTTCAAACCGCAGGGCTCTGCCCCCGAGCAGCAGGGCAGGCGCCAGGCCGGGCCTGACGGAGAGCCCGGGCTGGGGCACATTCTCCGAGGCTGCCCAGAGGCAGCGAGCAGTTTCTGGCCTTGGACATCAGCCCTGGGAGGAGAAGCATCCTGCTAAGGCGGGGCCCCCACAGCCCTCGCTCTGCTCACCTTCTCCACGTGCCTGCCTGAGCGATGAAGAAACTTCTGTGGTAACTTGGGACTGTGAGTTGGAGGCCTGCTGGGCCTAAGAACACTGAATTTGGAGTCCCAGGACCCAAACAGGGTCCCAGATCTGCTGCAGCTAAACTCACAGGCCTGGGCAAGGCATTTACATGGGCTAAGCCCCAATGCTCTTCCCCCTAAATAAACACTGGGGAATGACAGAGCTTCTAGAAGGAAAGCCCACAGCACATGTCACAGCAGTCCTTCGGACTCGCTGGGGAAGGACTGAATGAGGGAATGAATCAACGTGGAGCTGCCAGAAGACCCCGTGAAGGGGCGTGTTTAGGAGGGGGCAGAGGGTGCAGCCGGAGGCCTATCCTGTGGTATCTCCTCCCAGGGAAGCACCTTTCCCGAGGTCCTATGATGACCGAGTCCCACCCCCTCGCCCCCCAGTTCCTTATTAATCTCCCGGCATCCACTCTGGCTCTCCACCCTCAAACATACCATGGGGCTTTCGAATTCACCAGACTTGGTCACAGTCTCCAGCTGGAGACCTTGTCCAGGCCACTTAGCTTCCAGAGTCTCTGTTCTCCTCTCCACGAGATGGAGATAACCTCTGCGGACACGGAAGGCCTGGCTCACGCGAGACACTGAGGACAAAGGCGCAGGTGCGGCTGGCCGCTCGCCGCTGCGGGTGCCTCTGTCCCCGGGGCTCGCAGGGAGGGGCAGGCTGCCCTTCAGGGCAGGACGGAGGCCAGACGCAGCCGGCCAGGGCTGAGGACCGGTCAGCTGGGCTGTGGCCCCCTCCTCGCACCGGTGACGTGACGTCAGGGCAAATGGCCACTGTTGCCTGCGGTTGGCCTCCCTTCTCTAAACTGAGGGGTGGGTTTAGAAGAATTTCAGAGCTCCTCCTCTGATGTTTAAACATTCTCTACATGTCTTCCTTTCGAACCCCCCGGCGGTGTTTCCAGAGGCGAAATTCCCTACCAGGTCAGTTTTGAAATCTCGAGCAGGGAGCTCATTAGTGTTCTCTGCCCATACAGGCAACTCGGGGGTGGGGCACACTTTCCCCGCTTGTGCACAGGCCAATTTTCCAACAGCTCATGTTCTCAAATAATAATAACTGTTATTTCTACCAGACGGTTTGCGCACAAAGGTCTCTCTGTGCCAAGGTGCCCGGGGCTGGGGGATGGGTGCATGGCTTTGGCCTTCTTCTCCCTCTGAGAATGTGTCTCCACCTGCAGGGCAATTAACCAAATAATTTAAGTGAAAAATTCACCACTTTACACCTGAAATATGTTAATAATCCAGAAGGAAAAAAATCTGTGGGTGTTCCTGACAATGATGTGACTCACCACCTCGGGGGCCACTGAGGGAATTTAGAAGTAGCCTCAGCAAGTGAGAGTTTCCCCAAGCCAGTCTTCGGGGTTTCTAAATCTTCCCTTTAAGGACCAAAGAGATGGATGCTTGTTGGGGGCTTTCCATGAAAATCAGAGCTTTGGGGAGCTGCTGGTGTTTGGGCTCGGGAAAACCCGGCGCAGTGGTTCTCTTTAGATGAGTCATTTCATGTCTGTGTCCTTCGTGGGGATTGAGTAGCTGGTGCAGACCCAGGAGCGAGCCGTCAGGTGGCCCAGAGGTGTCTCTCGAGGGAGTTGTCATCACGGGCAAAGGCGAGGCTGAGTGGAAGCTCTCTGGCTCTTTGCTTCTCTCTCTTACACCCCCTCCTGCCTGAGGATCCAACCTTCGTAGGTGTCTTTCCGTTTGCTTAGAATTTTTGCACCTTGGGCAGCCCTGACAAAACTTCCCTTATTCTCCAAGGTCTTCTCTCTCTGTGAAGCCTTCCCTCACCCCAACCTGCCTACCCACCCACTCTGAGTCAGTCAGCCCCTCACTCCCCTCTGTGTCCTTCTGGCCTAGACACAGGGTTGGGGACAAGGTAGGTTCCAGCTTATACGTGGCCACCACCTGACAGACCCCGGCTTGGCCAGACCTGGTCAACCCCACGGTGTTCCCCAGTGTGGTGAGCTCTTGGGTTGCATCTCCTCTGAAGTGTGTGCAGAAAATGTTCCAAGGACAGCGTAAAACTTACACGCTCTGAGTGCCAGCGAGGAAGGATTTGGTTTTTAATATTCCTGCTTTCACAGAATTATTCCAGGATGGATGTGCCAGGGTGGCTTCTTGACATGCCAAATGGCATTGGTGGTAAGTCTATCTATGGGGAGAAAGCTGATGATAAGAATTTCATCCTGAAGCATACAGGTCCTGGCATCTTGTCCTTGGCAAATGAAGACCAAACACAAACTGTTGCCTATTTTTCATCTGCATGGCCAAGACTGAGGGGCTGGCTAGCATGCAAGTGGGCTTGGGCAAGGTGAAAGAGGGAATGAATACTGTGGAAGCTGAGGAGGTGCTGGGTCTAGGAATGGCAAAATCACCATTGCTGACTATGGACAAGACAAATCTAAAAAATTTAACTTGTGTTTTATCTTAACCACCAGATCATTCCTTCTATGGTTGAGGAGGGTGCCCTGGCACCCTCATTTACTCAAAATATCCTATAATCTTTATGCTCTCCATATAGTTATTTGGGTTCCCTATTTTCCTTACCCGCTTCCAAGTCTAGCTAGATTCCAGCGTCACGTCTGTGATTATATATATATATATATATATATATATATATATATAAACACAAAAGCAAAAACCAATCAACTTATATGTTGCTGAGCGAGTGAATACATTGGAAGCTCTTTTTATAGAAATATATAAATTTAAGTAAAGAGGACAAGTTGAGGCTCTCCTTACTGATCTCTTAGAGCTCTTAGCAGGGTCTGGTACATGGCATGTGTTCAAGGAATTTGTTCAAAAGAATAAATGAAAAAAAGCAATGAATGAGTGAACTGGAGTCTCTTTTCATGTTTGGGTCAGAGGCAATGGAAAGTGTCTCATTCATGCATTCAACATGTATTATATACACAGGGTTCAAGGAAAGAGAGTCAGACATGTTTCTCACCTTTGTCGAATTTATATTTCTGGAGAAAGAGTCATTGCACAAGACACTGCAATAATATTGATTAGAGAAGGCTGATATGGGAATAGATTTCCAGAGAAGTCAAACTAGACTAGAGATCTAGCAAGTTGTGAAATAAATGGCTTTCCAGTTAGGGGCCTTAAGTAGGAGAATAAACTCACTAGATGGAGGGGTGGAGGTGAATTTTCAGCATCAGAGACAGTAAATGCAAAGGCCCAGAAGAGGATAGAGGGCAGAGGTTAGTGGATTCTGAGGCTGATGAAGTAAGGATCATGTCCGGGAGGATCTTAGAAGTCTTACTAAGGAATCTGGGTTTTGTCAAGGGAAATGGAAGACATCCAAGGAATTTAAGACTGAATGACAGGTTTTTAAAACTTAATCTAGCTCAGAGTGGGGAATGAATTAGAAGCAAGCAAGACTGAAGAGAAATCCATCCAATAGAACTGCATCCTTATGAAGGCTGAAATTCTAAAGATGAAGGCAACGAGTAGAGTAAAAAGTATGCATTGTTAAAATCATCACTGGAATTCCCATCTGTTACCAAATATGGCATGCACAATTCACTGTCTCACTGCTTACTCCTTTCTTCCAGAAGCTCTCACTGTGACTGGGGGAGACCTCATTCACACAAAACGTAGGGGAAATCAGAGTATAAACTTTCACTTGGGCTAGGAAGAGTCTCGTTAACTCTAAAGGGAAAAGATGAAGACAGAAACCTGCAGGCTGAAATCTCCTGGAAAGTCATCTTTGCTGGAGGTAGGGGCTGCCAAGAGCACTGATCGTGAAAACGAAGAGATGAGCAAGACGGAGAGGTTCCCAGGGAGAGGCTGGAATGAGAACAGCATGTACCACAGACCAAAAGACCAATATTGAAGGAAGGACTGGAAACCGAACGGTTGGAAATGTCAGAAGGTGCTATTTTCTTTAGATTTAAATTCTCACTTTGTTTAAAAAAATGTTTTACCTTTAAGGTGTGTCTAGAGGCATTTGCTTATGATGGATTGTAATATGATAAGATAGATTGTGTTTGGTGTTGGGAAGCATTCTTTATCATGTTAGTATGAATTAGACTGAATTGGGTTAGCCTGGGTCCCTGTCCTCACTGAAATGAGCTGAATGGGATGAGTGGGGTAAACTCAGATGGGATTGTTTCAGAGCTAATTGGGATATGATGGCATCTGTTAAGTTGCAATGAAAATACTGAGCTGACTTGGGTCAAACTTAATTGAATTGTGTTTATCCTCATTAATTTCTTTGACTATTCTGGGCTTAGCAGAGGTGAGTTGGCTTACCTGAGTAGAATTCCAAAGGATTGACTTGGAATGAACTGGAATAAACTGGATTGCCTTAGCTTAGCGTTAGTTGGCTAAAGCAGCGCTTTGAGACATTTCTAAATGTTGAGTGTGAGGTGAATCCATCTGCGGGTACATCTGGAGAGTGAGAGAAGGCGGGGAGGGGCTGTAGACTCCTGGCCAGTCTTTTGGAACCTTATCTTAGGCAATGCCAATTTGGGCCTGTTTGGCAACCCTGTCCGAATTTCCTTTCTTTCTCGGGCCTCTACACCCACTCTGTGACGTGGAGACACTGGTATTCCTAGTCCTCAGGACACTCCTGAGCTCAGCCCCATGGGCCGACACCGGTCTGCTCTGGTGTCTGGAAGTCGATGTGTTGTGCTAATGGAGGACACTGAGGCTTGGAGGCAGAAGACTCTCCAAAGTCACATGACCAGGGCATCTGCCTCTTGGGACTCTTCCCTGAGCTCTTCGGAGTCTGGCTGGACTGGCTGGGAGCTGGGCAGGGTTCCAACTCGCGGACTTGCTGGTAGTGACGTCTGCCCACCCGATGACCCAGGCTGTTCCCCTGTGACCCTCCTGTTAACACAACCCAGAGACTTGCCACAGAGCAGTCCGGGCCCATAGAGAGGTGTGGAGGGCAGGGAGGAGAGCACGGTGGGCCTGGCAGGGGGAGGGTGAGAGGGAGAGGGTGAGCCAGGCTGGCCTTTCCCCAACCCAAGGAAAGGAGGGGCATGGAGCAGCTCTGGTCTGGGGAGGCCTTCTGGCTGCGTGCCCAGGCGGACAGACTGTGTGGGGAGATCTGGAGGCACCATGCCTGGGCCATTTGGGTAAGTCTCCCCGCTGCTCCAAACATCTCCCCCCACTTCGCACAATGGAGACGCTCATGTCTCCCAGTCAGACTCTGGAGTGGGAACGTAGACTGTGTCAGTCTGCGCACAGTAGGGCTCTGTGCCCCATCCCCCTCCCTCTGCGCCTGCTGGAGCCCCAGTCCAGAGACGCTGGTCCTGAGCCAACCTGGAATCCGCTGTCCATTCCCAGGTGACCTCCTGTAACCCCTTCCATCCTGGGCCGGCCGATGACCTGTGACCCGGAGGTGTTGACAGAATCTCTGACCTCTGGGAAGGAGAGGGTCACTTTACTGAGTTTGTGCAAATAGATAAAGAACAAAGTGGCCCATAAATCAGAGCAACAGGAAAAACAAATAATTCTCTCCCCCCTGGAGAAAGAAGCAGAGGGAGTGGGCGAGTGGGTTAGAGCTTTTCCCCTTGCCCACCTGGCAGTGGGGAGAGAGGCTGCCTTGGGAAGAGGAAGAGGCTGGGGCAGGGTCCCAGCAAGGCCACTTTTCTCAACAGCAGCACCAAGGCGCTGAGCCACTTCCGGGAACCAGGCCCCTGGAAGAAGGTGGACCTGGGGTTTGGGAAAGAAAGTCTCTCGTCTGTGGGTCTCTCAGTTTCCCCATCTGTAAAATGGGAAGCTAATCCCCGCCCTGCCTGCCTCTTGGACATGCGGCGAGAGTGACGGGGGACAGTCTGAGGGCCTGGGAAGGACGCTGGCCCTGGGGCGGGCCACCCCGCAACCCTGGCTCGTGCCTGGGAGAGTGCAGGAGGAGGATTGAGTCTCTCCATTCCCAGCTTCTGCCTCTGCAAACCGGGATGGTGACGGTGTTATTCAGCAATATTGAAGACCTGGGGTTATTCAGCAATGTTGAAGACACCAGGTGGCTACCAGGTATTCACCAAGAAAGTTCCTTCCAGGCCTTAGCCTTTGGAAAGCACGCCTCTCTCCCCCCACCTTCCATACAGCTCCCTCCCCCACTTCCCATGCCACTCAAGGAGTTGCGCCTTAAAAGCCACGCCTGCCTCCCTCTCAGTGTGGCTCTCTGTTCACAGGCGAACCACCTCCCTGAGTTCCCAGGGGCAGACCACTTCCCTGGGATGTGGGACTTCCCAGTGCTACTCTGGGTTCCCCCAGAAACCCCCATGGTGCCCCTTTCCCTGGCCCCTGGATGTGCAAGTGTCCCCAGTGTCCTGCCTTCTCTTTGCCCCATACTCCTGCCACTACCTGGCATGTAGCAAGCTGTGCTCATGGACGGATTCACCTGTCCTCTGGGGGGGCCTGCCCTGGTAGCGGGGAGTCTGGATTGGTTCCTATTCTGGATAAATGTCCTTCAGAGTCTCCCCCATGCAGGTATGTCAGCGTCTGTCTCCTCGAGAGAAGGGAATGGGGCTTCTCGGGCTACAAGCTCTTGCTCCCTCTCCCAGCCACGAGCAGGGTTCGGCTGGGTGACCCTATTCCGTTTCTAGTCTTCAGTTTTATTTTTTTGCTGCAGAACCCCGGGATTCTAAAGCAGAACTTGGCAGGTAGCAGGCACTTGATACATTTTTTTTAAGGATTTATTTATTTATGCATACAAGCTGGGGTACAGGCCAGAGGCGTGGGATGGCGAGAGGGTTCACCAGAGACAGAGTGGGGAGCAGAACAGGCAGGTCAGAAACACACTGCTGAGGGGAGCAGCGGGCGAGGCAGGAGAGGTCTGCCGCGCCGTGTGGGAATCTCCCCAGCCGGACATTGAACTCGCGTCACCGTTGCCGACAGCTCCACAGCGCAGCGCTTAACCGCTGCGCCACCGGGGAGGCCCCACTTGATAAATTTTTATTGAATGAATGAAGAAGTGAATGAACCCATGGCTTTTGGAGCTAGATAAAAGCAGAGAAAAAGCCCAAGGGATTGCTCTTTAAAATAAGGATTAAAAATAAAAGTTTACGGCTGGTGGGTGTTGACTGATGAGGTAGGCAGCCCCAGCGCAAAACAGGAAGTGGGGCTGCAGACAGGCTGGAGGGCGCGCGGGCAGAGTGTCAGGGCTTCAAAGCGCAGGGCTCCTCCCAGGCTGTGTCTAAACAAGCGGGCCCAGGAGTGAGGCAATTAATCAGGTAATTCCAGCCCCTGCCACCCAGTGGCCTCAATTACCTGGCTATTTGAAAACTACCCGTTTTATGGGCGATGAGTGTTAATAGGCTATTGCCCGGAAGCAGCCTCTCCTCCAGCGCACTCTTTGGCACCCCGAGGCCCCAGGCAGCAGGTGGGCTGCAGCCCCCTCTTTGAGGCAGGGGACAGGATGGCCTTCTGCAGCAGCTGCCGGCGGGATTAAGGGCGGGCGAGGCCCCGGGCTGGGGGACCTGCCTGCTGGCCCCCGGCGGCGCTGCCCTCTCGGTGGTGGGTCACACTGATGCGCCTCCTGGCCTGGCTTTCCCTGGCTGCCTCGGGGCCACCTGTGTCTCCAGCTGCACAGGCAGCGAGCACTGCAGAGGGCTGGCTCTCCGCCGCGCCCAGAACCAGCCTGTCTTTGGGAAAATGACCGAGCCAGGAAGAGGAGTGGGCACACTCCTGAGCTGGTGTAGTGGGTGGGCCTCCTGCTGGTGCTTGCACGTTTGACCCTCGTAGAGGTCCTGCCGAGGAGAGGACAGTTATAATCCCGTTTCACAGACTGGGAGACTGAGGCGCAGAGGCTTGGAGAGCAGGTCGGAAGTTACGCAGCCGTGAGTGGCAGGGCTGGCCCCAACTCAGAGGCCTCTGGACTTGGCCGCCCCAGGGCTTTAGAATTGTCGTTACAGAACCACACACACCTGGTTGGGAAGTTGTGCGCCATCTTGGCACCCCGCCCCTTCTTTGGGGCGGGAAGCCCGAAGTTCTGAGAGTGGAGGTAGCAGTGGGGCTGGAGATGAGGCCATTGTGATAGTGACGGCCAGCTCTCCTGGCATCCCTGGGGCTGAGCTGCAGGCCTGGGCCTCAGTGGGGATCCCCTGTCCCCCACTCTCTCTGCACCTGCCCCACCGAGGTTCTGGCCCGGCTTACAAGTGGCTGCCACACTGTCGCCCCCAGTCCTGAGCATGTGGGCCCAGACTCTGTGTGGCCCCCTAACTGCTGTTCTGGGGTCTTCTGCACAAGACGAAGGCCCCTAAAGGGTAGCGGCTTTCCTTCTCAGGGAGTGAGCGCCCAGCACCCGTGCACTGGTGGTGAGGACCGGGGGAAGAGAGAGGGCACAGACATGTCTCTGCTCCGCGAGTAATCCTCCCAGCTGCACCTGCGGCTCTGATGGGCCAGTGTCCCGGGCAGCTCCTTCCTCCTAGGTGCTTGAAGGGGTCAGCTGAGTGAGAAGGGACCACAGTGAGGCGATGGGGTTTCATCTCGGGGGCCACAGTGGCAGGGGAGGGGCGGGGCATTCTCATCCTCTGGTGCTGCTCAATTTCTGCACTGCCATCTTGGAGTCACAGAAAACTCCATCAGTGACAGTCAATTTTCAACTGATTTAATATGAGCATATGGTACAATCAACAAGTCCATCAACAAACACTGAGCATCTACTCTATGCTAAGGTCCGGACAAATGACTCTGAGCCTCAGGTTTCTTCTCTGAGATGGAGGTCATCGTGCCTTCCTCAGAGAGGGGTGCTGAAGGTCAGAGAGGGGTGACCAGCTTAGGCCCCAAAGCAGCCACCCAGTTATTGGCAGCAACTTCCTCCCCCCTGCTGCACCCCCAAATGGACCTCAGTTACAGGAGTAAAGACGCTGGGCCAGAAGGCACGAGGGAGCAGCCATTCCTCAAGTCTGCTTAGGGGCACTCTAACCCTCATTTCCTTCAGCCTCGCAGAGCCCTGTGGCTGGACAGGGCGGCCCGGAGGACTGAAGTCCAGAAGCAGCGGGCCGTCCCCAGCGTGGGGGCTGGGACGGCGCTCCGGCAGCCCAGCATGCCCCTCCATAGGCAGAGGCGAAGCTGCCCACTCGCTGATTCCTGGGAAGGAAAGGAGGGGCCGCTGTGCTCAGCAGGTCAGCTGGGAGGTGGGCGAGGTGGGGAGTCTCCCAGATGGCAGGCCCCTCTGGGCCTCAGGTCCTGCCCCTGGGCTCTGGTGGCCTCAGCTCTGACACCCCAACAGCAGCATTAATTACATGGAAGCCTAAACAGGCCCCAAAGTCCCTCCACAGCAGCACCCTCCTGAGTGTGGGGACAAGGCATGGGTGTCAGGAGCCCTTTGGGGCCACGAGGCCTTGTCTGCGCAGAGCCTTTGGGGCTGGAATGCCTACGTTCCTCTCGCCCCTGGAGCCAAGGGTGAGAGGGTGAAAGGACTGGGTATTGAAGCAGTGGTCTAGAGGGGAAACTGAGGCAGCGATGTGCGTACCTGAGAGAGGTGCTGGGATTGGGGGCCTGGGAAGAGGGCCTGACTGGGAGTCTCGGGTTTGGGCTGCATTTGGGGACATGGCCATCCCCCAAAGGGAAAATGATCCTGCAGGACCAACTCGAGGGCTCAAAGATCTTTGATGGGGCTCTGGGAGGGCAGCCCCCCTGCAGATAGGGGTCTCCCGATATCTTCTCTCTCTCTCCTTTCCTCCTGCTCCCCAGGATTCTGTGCATTCAGCTGACTCTGAGTCTTGGGCAGGTCGGCCCCGGCAGGCCAGCCACACCGCCCTTCTGGGGAAGCCTGTGAGCTCACGTCGGTCTCTGCCCTCCTGAGGTCCTCTCTCCCTCACCTGTCAGATCCCTCACCTGTCAGAGTACAGTCGAGTCTTTAAAATCCATCAGCAAGCAAATGGCTGGTCCCCACAGCCTCCTGGACACACCTCGTTGCCCTTGTGCTGAGCTCCAGAAGCCAGACCCCAAGCAGGACACACACATGCATGTGCACACACATGCACACACGTGATTCTGCGCACATGCATCACCACTGTCCATTCCATTCCAGAACTTTTCATCTTCCCAAATGGAAAAGAAACTGTTCCCATTAAATACTCACCACCGCCTCCCACCTCCCGGGCCCTCTGTCCTACCCTCTGCCTCTGTGAGTGCGACGGCGCCTCGTGTCAGCACGCGTGTAAAATGTCTGTTCTTGTCCTTGGGTGGCCCGTGCCGGAGCCTGGCTCTTTCTGGAGGCTGAAGAGGGCAGATTTCACTGATGACCAGCACAAGCGATCAGGGTCAGCCAGGACTGGTCCTGAGCGCTCAGCTGTCTGGGTGAGGAGACTAGTGAGATCGACAGCATTTTCGTTCTGACTAGACATTCGAGAAATAACTCTTGAGTCAGTCGGTGCCCACCAAATACCAGTGCATTGGTTTGTGAAAGGAACAGCACGGGAGACTGAGCTAATCAAAGATGCGGACGTGACCTGAAAGACGGATTCTCCCTTGGCCATTTTTTTTCAAAGATTTATTTATTTATGCATACAAGCTGGGGTGCAGGCCAGAGGCGTGGGGCGGTGAGAGGGTTCACCAGAGACAGAGTGGGGAGCAGAACAGGCAGATCGACTGAAATACACTGCTGAGGGGAGCAGCGGGCGAGGCAGGAGAGGTCTGCTGCGCCATGTGGGAAGCTCCCTGGCTGGGCATCGAATTCGCTCTGCAGTGGCTCTGGTAGCCTCATAGTGCTGCGCTCAACCCCTTGTGCCACCAGGGAGGCCCTACCTTGGCCATTTTTACGCTTCCAGCTGAAGCAGGCAGGCGGTGTGGGGATTGGGTGGTGACGGTCAATCTCCCCTCTCTGTATAGCAGCTTCCTCTCTGCTAGTTCCTTTGCGCCACCTTTGTTATTAGCTCCCCTTGTTTTTTCATTTTCAAAATTTGTCTCCCTGCCCTGTCGAGTGTCTTTTAGAATGAGGCAAAGTATGGAAAATATAATTTGTTATCAGTCTGTCACTTTGATTTCCTCCTGCTGGAAGTTCGTGATTAATCTCCTCTCTGGCCTCCTCTGTCATCGTCTTTTCTCCCCTGACCTGGTCTGTCCACTGGATTCCTCTGGAGCAGAGGCATCTTCTGTGGGCGTCCCCGTCCCCCCCAAACAGGGCTGAGCCTGAGTCCTCTGGGGTTTTCTTATTCCTGACTGCTCATTAGTCTTTAGGTTTGGTGCTATTTGGGGTACCCTGCATTAGCGCCTTCTCCTCAGATGAGTGAAGGTTTGTGATATTTATTGATTGAAGATAAGGAATTATGATTTATAAGAAAAGGACTCTTCACCCACAGGACGGTAGTCTGTTGTGAAGGAGGCGTGCAAGGCTGGTCATCTCCCCAGGAATATTCCAGTAATTCTCAGCGAACTGCCTTGGTTCCTGGTGAAACCAGCCATTTCCTCCCTTGCCTTCGCTCCTCGGCTCCTGTGACCTGGACGTTTAAACAAAGATGCGTGTGTTTTCCACTGTGGCACCGCTAGAGCTTTGCTGCACGCGTTTGTTTAAATGTCTGTCTCCCCCAATCTGAGCTCTTCCAGAGCCGGGATGAGTGAACCACAGCGAATAAATAAGTCAAGTCCCTTTACTGACAATGAAATGGGGAGACAAACAGAGAAAACAGAGGCCACAATGAAGGTGCCAGAAAGACGCTTTGAAGAAAGAAAGAACCAGAAGGACCAGGGGGCTGAGCGCCAGGGAGAGTTTTCAGTTGGAATTTGAAAAAAATGGGAAAGATTTCTAGACGAGGAAGGATCGGAGGTGAGGGGTTCCAGCCAGTGGGAACAGCATGTGCACATGGCCCGGGGTCGGCCAGTGGAAGGTGCATGTGGAAGTCGGCCCTGGGCTGGCGAGTGCAGGGAGCAGCCCTGGAGCTGAGCGAACAGGAGTGTGCCTGGGGCAGCCTTGGAGAACGGGGGAGAACTTCGCCCTGCGCGCATACTCTGGGGATGCTTGGGAGGCAGGGAGGCTCGCCACAGAGCCGTGAGGCTGGTGAGGGAGGGTGGGGATGGGGAGGAGGGCACAGCTGCGGGCACCTCCCTGAGGAGGAGTTTACCCTCCCGTGGGAAGAAGAAAATGGGAGAAGAAGTCTTTCTCCACCAGCGGGGAAGTTGCCAGAAGGAAAGTGGCTCCCCCAGGCCCAGTGTTTATTGTTCTCTGTCACAGCCTATTTTCTGTTACATAATGCATCAGCTGACCCCTGCCCACAGGCCTGGCCCCAGAGGCCCTGGTGCCCTCAGCCCTTGGGCCTGTCGTTGGCAGCCGGCTGACAGGAACATCCCTCTGCATCGCCCAGGGTGGGCGGCTCGGAGACGCAGGGTGCTCCTGCTGGCGCTTCCACCGGCGCTGCCGAGGAGGCAGTCACGGGCCAATCGAGGCACACCCAACCGAGACAAACGCCCGTTCCCATGCCTGACCACCCGCTTGCTGCAAAGCACTGTGTGCTGCCTCAGTTTACTCATCTTAACTGCCAGAGGAGACTCTGGCCAAAGAGAAAGGGCTAGAAGGAGATTGCGCAATGCCAAAGAGAGCACAGCAGGACGTGCCCCTACGCGCTGGCCGGCAGCCTCCAGTGCCCGAGCTGCTGGCCTCTGGCTCCCTGGGTCTTTAAGGCAGGAGAAAAAGCTTGGAGGACACGGCTGCTGCCCAGAGCTCTGGGCACCTCGTAAGAGACAACAGGCCTGAGTGGCGCCCAGGGTCCAGCTGAGGCACTGGCGGCTCCAGGAGTGGGGCCTGATCTCTCTCCGAGCCACAGCAGAGCCCAATGCAGCATGGTGGGGTGTGGGTGTGGGGGGGGGGCGGTGTTCAGGAAGCTTGTGCAACTTAGGGGGGTCCAGGCTTCCCAGGATGTGGGTGCAGTGTCCAGAGGCTGGAGGGGGCCACCTCTGCCACTCAGGAAGGACACCCCTATGAGGCCTCCCATCCCCTGCCGGAGGCGCCTTCCTGTGCCTCTGGAGCCACCGTCCCGCAGGGAAATAGATGGCAGCTTCTGGGGGACCATAGTATCTCCCCAATATGTAACTGTGGGGCCCCTTCTTGGGGGTGCTAAGGGATTCAGCCGCCTTCAGAGAGCTAGAAAGTGGGAAGGCAGAGAGCACCGTTCAGCATCTCGCTTCCACACCCCGCCTTTCTAGCACTTTGTGGGTACCAAGTGAGGCCCAGTTCTCATCACGAATAGAGAGATGGCAGGGAGCCAGTCTGGAGGTGAGCTGAGGGTGGGGACGCCCCCCAGCCTTTGGCCTTCAGGGGCGATGTCCTTTGCGCCTCCCACATGCCTGCCTCTCGTGTCTTCCTCTAATCTTTCGGCTCATGTCAGAAATGTTTGTTTGGGAAGTTGAAGGACCAAATTTGTACCAGTTGGGACAAGTCCACCCCTGAACAAAAGGCCGCGCGCCTGGCCCCGCCGCACACAGGAATGCGTGCTGTCCCCTCCTGTGTACCATCCATAACCCTAAAAGACGGCCCTGTCAGCTTATCTGGCTAGCGGGGGGGTTAGTAGTCCCTTCGTTAAGCCGGGAGAACAAAGGCGGCTGGGTGAGGGGCTTGGAACATCCAAACAGGCTGTCACCCCGCGTGTGAGACCGACGCGCCCCGGGAGGGCTGGCCGCTGTTTACAGATGGAGGAGATAACCGCCAGGAAGGTCGCTGATCTTCTCCCCCATCTCCCCGGCAGCCCCGAGGGTGGGGTCCTGGCCACCCCCGATGCTCCAGCTGGCCTGGAAGCCGTTCCCAGCACCCTGACAGAGGAATGCGCAGAGAGCCAGGGAGTCTGCCCGCCAGGGAGCGAGGGCCATGGGAGGCGGGAGCACAGCCCAGGAGCGGGCTTTGCAGTGGCGCCTCCGTGCCAGTGAAGGGCAAGTGGGCGCAGGGTGACACTTTGAGTCTTTCCCTCCCCTCTGCGAGAGACAGGCCTCCCCAGAGGCTCCTGGGATACCACCAGGGACGGGGCACTCGCTCCTGGGTGGGGGCCTCTGTCCCTGTGGAGAGTAGCTTGTCGGGCACATCTTGCCAGGGCCGAGCCACTCCTTCGAGTGAGGACAGATCAGTGTTGATCGTGACTTTGCGCTTTAACACTTTGTGGTCCGCTCACGTATCAGTACGTGTTTTTGTCACCAGTATCAGGTGGCCGCTCACGTATTCATACGTGTTCATCTAGTCTCCGGTTTTTCACGCCACGGTGGATTTATTTGGAACTATTAGGAGCTATTTCTCTGATTGTACTCAGTCTAGAAGCTTTACACATTGTTTTGATGAAAGTGGAAGGTGTTTTATGAGAGATATGACAGTTTTTTGAATATCCAGTCGTTCAGGAGTTGTGTGTGTTTTATTGAATGCTTCTACCATTCGTGTGGTGGCACAGAAAATGGCCTGCACACAAAGTGTTAAGTGACTGCCAGGATTAGAGAAACTTTCTTCCCAGATGCACTATTGCCAGCACTCTGCTGTTCTTCCTCCCGTGGCCTTCTGTGCAGGTGATAATCCTCCTCCTCAGCAATCGCACCTGGTACTGGGGGACGCTTCGTACTTTCCAAAGCACTTTCATGCCCGAGAGCTCCTTTGCTCACCCCCACAGCCCTGTGATCGGCTGCCAGGCCCCATGGGCATAACATCACCACGTTTTTGCAGGTCAGCAAACCGAGGCTCGGAGAGGGGAGATGAGAGGCGCAGACCAGACAGAGGGCGAGGTGGGGTGAGCCTGGACACCCTCATGCCTCGTCCTACCTCTGGGTCCCGCTGTGCATTTCTGGACATCACGTGTTTAGGGCTGAGAAAGAGCGTGTCTGTGCTAAGAGCACGGCGGCCCGTTTCCCGCCTCTCCGAGTGGGTCGGCGCTGTCACAGGATTCCAAGTCTGTAGTCTGAAATGCACTTGAATTTCCAAGTGGGAGAACTTTGCTCTGAGAGCACGGGGTCTTGTGGCTGGAGCTGGGGGGCACAGCCTGAGTGGGGATTTAGTGCAGAAGTGATAATGGACATTTGATGGACTACACAATGCGTCATTCCTTTTGTATTTTAGCTGCAGGGGGGCTCTCTCCTATCCTGGCATTGTCCTCATTCCGGAGGCCTGTGGAGCATGGGAGAGCAGGCCTTTGCCTCTCTTCCCAGCGCACACTGCAGCCCTTGGACCCTTCTTGACGTCTCCACATCTGAGAGCTTCTGTGCAGACCCACAGGGCTGAGCCCAGAATGCTCCTGGATCCGAGTCATCTTTTCTGCTCTCAGGATCAGCTAGGCCCATCCTCCTGACCGGACCTACTTCTGCCGCCTCCTCCAGGAAGCTCTCCCTGATCTCCAGGCCTATAGGGACTGCTTTCTTCTGAGAGCTCCGAGGGCCGCCTCCCAGGACATCCCCTTGGCCTCACTGTGGGAAGCTAAGAGCGTGAGGACACCCACTCTGCAGCATGCGCATGTCCCATCCAGCCCCCCGCCCGGGTTGCCTCCACAGTCAGTCTCCAGCCCTGTGTTCCCAGAGGGGCTTCTCCAACTGTCTCGCCCCATCACGCCCTCAGCAGCTCCTCCAAGGCTCCAGGCACTGGCAGGATAAAACCCTCCCTGGCATGTCAGGCTGTTGGGTTTGTGCTGGTGGCCTCTGCAGGCTCATTTTGCATCTGCCTCCTGCACACTCACCCCCTGTGCGGCCTGCTCTCCCATCCCCCGCTCATTGTGATGGGCCATTTCCCAGGCTCGGCTGCTGGGAATGTTCCCGAAGCCCTGGGATGGCCAGTTTTGTGTGTCACACTGCCTGGGCTCAGGTTGCCCAGAGAGCTGGTAAAACCTCATTTCTGGAAGGCGCGAGTGCTGAATCCGAGCCCGAGGAGAGGTCTGCGCACCTCAGCGTGGTGGGCGCCACCGCCCCCTTGAGTATCTGCCTAGATCAGAAGGGTCGCGCGTGGCAACTCTGCTCTCCGTTCGACTTGGGACATCCATCTACTTTGACCTTGGACCTCAGTGCTCCTAGTTGAGACTCTCAGACGCACCAACACCGCCCTGTGACCTGAAAATCACCTGCAGGCCAGACCGTGCTACTCGCACATGGTCCAAGCTGGGCCTGCCCCTGGCCTGGGAGGCAATCCCTGCCTGGTACATGATGCTTCGAGTTTGGGGTTCCAGATAGGACGTGTCTCTGAGTCAGGAGGAGGGAAGAGCCCTATCGAGGTAATCTAGGAGTCTGTGTGCGAAGTCTACCCAGCCCAGAGGACCTGCAGAGCGAGGATGCTTCCCTGAGACCTCAGGCGAGCGAGAATGTTCCCGCTGGGCTAGGGAAGGTGCTCCCAGCAGGAGTTGGGGCCCAGCAGAGGCACAAGGAGGCCCGTGTCAGGCATCCTGAGCTCTTGGCCCACAGCCCAGGCCCTTCAGAGGGAGAAGGGACGTGTGGAGTAGGCCAGGCCCTGTCTCGGCTGGATGTTCAGGGGTTGGGCTGAAATTCCGCCACCCCAGGAAACTAGTCCCTTCATGGCGAGATGGCAGGAGCCGCTGGGAAACGGATTTGGAGACATTAGACTCCATTACTACTCCGATAAAAAGGCGTTGGCTTAACCTTTCTGTCTTCTGCCTAATCATTTTCAGAGGCTCATTAGACCACGAGGAAGTCAACTTTCAAACTCAAACCACATGCCGCCCTCAAAGAACAGTCTCCCCCTTCCCTAACTCCCCCCTGTAAAAGGCATGTCTGTCCCCAAGCCCAGAAGCCGTGTGGAGGAAGGGGACTCCAGCCACAAGACGTCACAGCACCCCAAGTCCACACATGGACAGAGCAGGGTTTGTGAGTCTGAGAATGGTGACAACAGCTAGTGCTCCCAGAACTTACAGCGAGCTTCATGCTGCCCCAGTGCACCGCGGGAATTAACTACCAAGTCTCCTCTGCGGGGAGCTGCTGTCTTCACCCCACAGGGTGAACCAAGGCAAGAAATGTCCAGTGACCTTTGCACATGACTTGCAGCCAAGTGGAAAAGCCAACCAGAGTCTGGGTTTGCAGACAACTCTGACGGACCTGCTGTGTGGCGTTGGGCGTGTCGCTCACCCTCGCTGAGTCAGTGTCCCAGGGTGAAGTGAGCATAGCAGTCTACTGGGGGAACGCTGCACCGCGGGCCTCACATGGCGCCTAGGACATAGTCGGTGCTCACACCTTTAAGGATCGGCTGACAAATGGTGAGAGGGGACCCACCGCCCACTGGCGAGCAGACCTCGGGAGCGGCTCATTCTGGGCTTGTGAGCCTGATGTTCATTAATGTTGGTAATCTGAGTTCAAAAAGAATGAGCCTCCAATAACAGGCAACCATAAACTTGTTCTGAATTTGTAGGCAATGAACTTAAAAAGAATCATGTAACAAAAATGTTGTCATCGAGCTAAAAAGAAAAGGAACTAAAGGGCTGGGTGAGTAACTGGGGTCCGCCTGAGATGCTGCTTCCTTCCAGCCCTTTGTCCCTGAGGATGCTACACGTCGCTCTGGTCAGTGGGACCAGCATCAGGCATCTCCGCTCCCCAACTGGACGGCTGCTGTTTTATTTAACGAGCCCTTCTTAGAGCCTCCTGGGTGTCAGATACATCCTAAATGCTTTACTAAACAACAGTGCTTTTTGATCTGTGATTAGCCTCATTTTACAGAGTAGGAAACTGAGTCTCAGATCGTCTGGGTAACACGCCAGGGGTCATTCAGTGAGGCAGGACTCAAGTGCAGACCATCTGGCCTCAGAGCTCCGTCCTGCACTACTGCACAGTGGGACTGCGCTCACACTGCCTGCGTGTACCCCACTTGACGGTGAGCTTCTGGGGGCCAGCACTTGGATGGTTCATGTCTGCTTCCCCAGCCCCTCGCTTGAAGCCTGGCCTGGGGTCAGTGCTGGGGGAATGAGTCTGTTCCACAAGTGGGTCGATGAACACAGAGACGCCATGTGAATTCCACGGGCAGGTGACATGTCAGATGGCATTCTTCGCGTACTCCTTTGTGGAAACTTCTTGCTGGCAGAGGTCTGACTGGAGATCCCAGAGTTGTCTGTCCTCTTTCTCTGACTCCCATTTCATTTCTCCTGGGAGAGAGAGATGGGTCCCACATGGAAGTGGTATTTGTGATTCAGATTTAAAGCAGCGTGTGTTCGCTTTCTTTCCCAATGCACAGAATGCTAAATCTTGAATGCTGTGGCCACACGTCAGTAGTCTATCTTCTCTTTGTTCTCTGTGACTAGAACAAAACATGTATCCAACCCAGTCTCCAGCCATCCATTTTTCATTCATACATCTTTCATCTAGTCCTCTATCCCTCATCTATTCCCCTGTTCTTCATGTATCCTTTATCCACGCTTCCACTAATCCACCCACCCATCTTTCCATCCTTTCCCCATACTTCTTTCTTTTTTTGTTTTTAAAGATTTATTTATTTATGCATACAAGCTGGGGTACAGGCCAGAGGCGTGGGGCAGCGAGAGGGTTGACCAGAGACAGCGGGGAGCAGAACAGGCAGATGGACGGAAATACACTGCTGAGGGGAGCAGCAGGCAAGGCAGGGGAGGTCTGCTGCGCCATGTGGGAATCTCCCCAGCCGGGCATCAAACTCGCGTCGCCACTGCCGACAGCTCCACAGTGCAGCGCCTAACCGCTGTGCCACCAGGGAGGCCGTTTCCCCATACTTCTTTCTTTCATGCATCCTTATATTCTCTCATGCATCCTTATATTCTCCACCCATCATCCATCCATCCATCCATCCATCCATCCATCCATCCAATACTGAACACATGTATCTGCTGTAGTGCCTCAGGCACACTGAGGCCACTGGATGGAGGGCCCAGAGACAAATGTCACCTTATTAGTCACCAACAAGCATGTGACGAGGTGCCCTGTAGCCTGACTTGGGAGGCAATGAATTGCTGGCCTTCTAGTGTGTAAGCCAAGATGACCCATAGTGAGCACGAGAAGGGACCCGGGGGTTAGAGGGGAGTGGGAGGAGAGGTTCACACTCAGATTCTCTCACGTGCAAGGAGCTGCTCGGATGCTGTGAGTGCTGGGAGATCCCCACATCCAGTATCCTGCTGTCTTTGTCCTTAGTGACTCAGGACCCTGAAAAGCGGCCGCTCTTTGACCAAGACTTGCTAGACTCAGAAATGGCCTTTTCTGCTGAGGCCCCATCTCCCCCAAGGCTGCCCCTTCCTGGCTGGGCTTCGGTCCCCATTTCTCAGCCTGGATGTGTGTGCCCGGTTCACCACACACACAGCCCCTTGTTCCCGGAATGCAGGCGGCTGCTTGGAGCCACTGCTGGAAATGGCTCCCAACAGATGTGCCTTTAATTTGTTTCCGGGTCAGTGGCCCCTGTGCCCCGAGGAGGCCGCCTCCCAGGCAGGAGGCCCCAAAATAGCCCTGTGTGTGCGTCCCTGGATGGGGTTATCCATCACTGCCCGGCCTCTGCCCCCGGATGCCTCACGCTGGTGGCTGGCTCTAATCGGACCACTGGTGTGGAGAGGGGGGAGCCTGCGCTGTCCCCTCGGGTGATGGCCCCTCAAAAGGCCAATTGTAACCACATGGAAGTGTGGCCTTCTGCCCTAGTTCCAGGGTCAGCCCCAGATCTCTTCCTGATGAAGGTTTCTAGGAAGGAAGCAGGAGAGGTCTGCAAGGTTCCTACAGTCGCGTCGGGTATGAGGTTGCCGGGCAGTTCTTAATCCAGAATCCATTTACTGAGCACCTACTCCATGCCAGGCATGGCTCGAGCCCTTTAGCCCCACCAACACGGACCCTCTAACTCTCAGGAAATCCCATGAGATGGAACCCCATTTTGCAAATGGGGAAACAGCCGCAGGGAGCTGAGCTCCTCTTCAATCCAAATAGTCAGAGACACCAAAGATGGCGGTGGAGGATTGTGTCGGCCTTGGGGGCGGGGTGGGTGGTGAGGTCCATCTGGAGAGGTGTGGGTCGGCACCTCCAGACCATGGACTGTGGCAAATCAACATCACCGCCAACCTCTCTGCTTCTTGTGTTTCCGTAAATGACCGCGATCGCTTGGCAGGAGGATTGCTTTTGGGGATACAAATGCATTTTAGGGAGAAGGAAAATTCCCAAATGCAGACACAGGAATAATAATGGACTATGTTGTATACATGCTTATACCACTCCTGGGTATAAACAGTACTGTTGTATTGCATAATGAATTGCATTAATAATGCAACGCATAAAAAGAGAAAAATTGAAAAAACAAAAACCAATAATAGTGAATGAGGAATAAGGAGAGAACCTAGAACTGAGAGCCTGAACTGTGAGGGCTCTCCGGGGGCAACACTGCCTCCCTGTCTCGCACACCTGCATACAGCAGGCACTCACTAAATCAGAATGTTCTGTCAATCTCTTTGCCCATGGGGGACAAAAGCTGCGTGATTGGATTGTTTTAAGGTTTAAATCAGACAAGGTATGCAAAGAGCCCAGGGGATAGCAAAGTAGAGCTGCTACTCAATAAGTAAACATCAGGCGCTCAATAAAGAAACAAGCAGGGAAGCAGCAGTAGACAGGACGTGTGCGTACACAGACAGTCTGGGTCTGCGGCCCACTGCGGCTCCCTGCACACTCCGCCTCACCCTCTCCAACCCGGCCCCCGTGGGGCGATGTGTCCAGGGGCTCAGAGAGGACCTGCCCCCCCAACCCAGAGGTCACAGAACTCAGCCCCCGGCCGCATTCTGTTGCTCGCTGTGCTACAAGCAAAAAGGGCTTGTCGAGCGGACTGTCAGCGACACGTTCGCAGGATCCACACTGCGGGTGACCACGTCATCAGCACCTCCCCTCGGCACCTTCCTGCAAATCCAGGTGGCTCCCGGGAGCCAGGTCTCAGCTGGCAGCCTCAGCTCCGGCTTTCCCCGCGCTGCCCGCGGCCACGCGGGCTGGAATGTTCGTGTGCTCTGAGCACACCTGTGCTTTCTTCAAACCGTTTCCTGGCCCCGGGGTCCTCCCTCTGTCTTCCCAGTTTCTGCCTATGCAACAGGCCTCTGTTCCTCCCACAGAGCTTTCCGGCGCCACCTCATCACCACTGTGGTGGTAACTGGACGTCCTCCCTGTGTGCCCACAGGACCACTCAGCAACCTGGGGCCGCAATTGGGCTGCAGACACCCGCTGGGGGCAAGCTCTCAGGCCTCAGTGGCCCTGTTTTGGACTGACCCTGTTTGGCTGGACATTTGGGATGGGTAATTTGGGGTGTCTTGTAGGGATTAGCAACCGCCTTCCTTCCCTTCCCTGTCCACGCACACTAGTTCCATCAGATACTTTCACACTGAGAGGATGCTTCCTTTGTCACTGTGAGGCAGATGGCAGGACCTTGTTTTAGAGCGCGCATCCCATTTGTTTGGGGTCCTTGGGTGCCCTTCGGCCATGCGCTAATGTGGATGCCAAGATGAGGTACTCTCCTGGGCACCCGTGACCTGGGGGGAAAGCAAGAAGATTTAGTTTCGTCCCGGGCTGGGCTTGTATTCATCGGCTGCAGAGAGGAAGACTTTCCGCAGAGGAGAAGCCCCAGGACAGAAGGGCCCTGCTTCCGGCTGACGGGGGCCAGCTGGGGAGACGGCCACGTTCCTCCCGGCCCGGCTTCAGCGCGGCGGAGCGCAGACCTGGCTCTCAGAGGGCGTTTCAACCGAAGTGACCTGAGACAAGCACTCGAGGCCCAGGCGCACGCCCGCTGGCCCTGGGTGGACACTGCAGGCGGTCGCAGGGGACATGGGGTTCCCTGGGAGCAGCCCCGTGGCCCCAGCTGCGCCAACCCCAGGGGCATTCTTGCCGGGGTCGTCCAGATCCTGCCGCAGGGAGCAGAGGGCTCCCTCCTCCCGGGAAGCCTGGTCCTCACCCCCCAAGCCCAACTGCCTCCATCAGGGCAAGCTGGCACCGTCTTCCCCCGAGGGACAGAACTAGTGCCAAACCCTAAACTGGGAACTCATTTTGTCCAGTTTTGAGAGTTGGGTGACTGGGTCGTGATCCCCTTGCCCCGTGGGGGGTCCTTGTGGGGGACGGTCCCAGGAGTGGGGCAGACAGGGGTCTCCTAAGGCCCTGGAGAGGAGCAGCTGGGGAGACGAGCTGGTCCAGCAGGGGGTGAAGGGAGGTGGAGAGTGGGCAGAGGTCTTGGTGCTGAGTGGGGGGCGGAGCGGGTGAGCAGAGAGGAGTGTGTTGCGGGGTTCAGAGCACCTTTCGGGGGAGCTTGGACTGGAGCTCCCCTTTCATGGCTGGGTCACTGCTGCCCCTCAGAGCTGTGCAGAGGGGCACCATGAGGTCCCACCTCCCAAGGTCCTGCCGGTGCCCAGTCCGTGTCCTCGGGCAGGTAACGCGCTTTCTGAGTCCTGGTTTTCTCGGTTCTGAAAGGGCGGTGCTGGCTACGCCCCAGTTTCTGCGGTGTGAGGTGCTCAGATGCGTAGAATGTGCCTGGCACACGGGAGAAGCTGCAGCCTTTAAAATGTAAATGACGGGCAAGAGGGCAGGAGGGATCGTTCTTGTTTCCTCGGTACCCACCGGCCCTCGCTCCGTAAGGAAACGTGTGTCCTGGCTGAGCTGCTCTTTCAGCCAAAGGCAGTTTTGTGATCCGTGCGTCAGGGCGTCATCTGCTCGCTCGCTCAGAGCCCTCTGCCCCTGCGTGCAGAGGTGGGAGCGGAGCTACAGGAGGGTCAGCAGGACAGAGCTGGCCTGGGGCCACACAGCTCCCCAGGACCAGGTCACGGGTGCCCAGGAAGGGGGCAGGCGCTTTTCCCTGAGTCTGCCAGCTACCCTGCAGGGTGCCCACGGAGGCTCTGGGGAAGGCACGTTTCGGGGGGGTCGCATAGAGGGGGCCCTGAGTTGGCATACCCCAGCCACGCCTGGCGAGGGGCAGGTCTCCCCCAGCTCTGCCAGGCTGGGCACCTCCTGCAGGAAAGTGCCATCAGCTGCAGCTAATCTAACCAATGGGGCCCCAGCCCGGGACATCCCAGTCCAAAATGCAAGGCCCCCCACACTCACACTCCATAACCTCCCCTCTCCCCGAGCCCCAGGCCCTTTTTCTTGAAATCTGTGATCTTCCTGCTTGAAATCACCTTTAATTTCCCTCAGGAATGAGTGAGCATTTAGAGGTTTGGTTTCAATTACACCTGGAAAAAAAAAGTTTGACACAAATTTCAAGCCAAATAAATTAGGAAACCACAGAGCTGGAAATACAAAGCGAGGGATGAGGAGCCGCTGAACCCGACTCCCTGGGAGACAAGACCCCTCGGCCCGCCCGCCCAAGCCCGGCTCAGCTCACTCACCACGCCCCGGGTTCATTAGGCCTTGCTCCCCGCTGCCCGTTAGCGCCCCCAACTTTTCCTCCCCTGCCTGGCCTGTCTCTCCTCCATGAGTCTTCTTAATTGCCCCGGCCACCCCAGGTCTCCCCATCCCTGAGCTCTTGGAACCCTGACTCTGTGGGTGACGTCCTTGGAACAGAAAACGACCCCACAGGCCCACGACACCGCCTCACCGGTACAAACAGGGACCACACAGCAACCATTTTCCACCTCTCACGATGACACTGATTTCCCTAACCTAAGCCCCCCTCTCTCCCTGGCGGAGCAGCCTCACCCACTCCCCAGTCTCAACCTCCCATAGCACTTCCTACAGGAAGTTTTCCTTGATTGCCTGGGCCATGGGGAGCACGTGAGCTGGAGGGAATCTGAGGTCCTCTCCCCTCAGGGACAGCATCGGGCTGCAGATGCAGGACCCGAGAGCCATGGGCTCTACGGCAGCTCGGCCCTTGGGGGTACGGGTTCCCCAGGGCCCAGAGTCCCAAGTAGATATGCACAAGTGCTCCGACAACCAGGTCCCCAAGGATGTGGCCTTGCCGCAAAGGCCTTGCTAGCTCCTCTTCCTCCCAGGAGACTGTGAAATGGGGCTTCCAGTCCAGCTTCCATCTGGGGAACAGCGGGGTTTGCTGGGGAGCGCTGGAGAATGGAACAGTCCAATCCTCCCAGGGCTGAGCCCTGGTCTGGCATGGCCATGCCCCACCCCTCACCTAAGCTACAACCTCCTGGCTGTGTCAGGGTCCTCCCCTCCCCCACCCCTCGGTCAGGTCACTTTCAGTGGTCTTGCACCCCCACACACTGGCCTGGGCGCTGCGCTCACACTTGAGTCTTTGAAGTCTCTGCTCTCCCGTGCCCAGCCCAGCAGCCAGCCCATCTTTCAAAAAAGAAAAATCTCACGCCTCCTCTGCCGACACCTCTCGGGGGGCCTCCTGGTCCCCTGCAGGTTTGCCGCCTGCCGAAGGGTCCCAGGCCACGGCTCCGCCGGCCCCCTCCAGGCCTGTCAGTCTCTCCTCCTGCGCTGGTGCTCCAGGCTTTGTCCTGGCCCGTGGCCCCTGCCTTTGGCAGACGCTGCCTTTGCACGTTCTCTTCCCTCTGCCTGGGATGCCGCCCCCCAGTTCTGCTCTGTACCCCCGAGAACCCTCTTTGGCTGTTCAGGTCCCAGCTTGGATATCACCTTCTTTAGGGACCCTCTGGAGGCCCGCCTGCCTCCGGGTGCGTGCTTCTCTCCACGCGCCCAGCAAGTAAAGGCCCAGTCCAGAATCCAGCGCTTTTTGGGACAGTTCGGGCTCATCTTCCCCGGGAGACTGTGTGCCTCTTCAGGGTAAGGGCTTTTGTCTGGTTAATCTGGGAATTGATAGGACTTACCTAGCAATTTCAGTAAGTACTGAAGGGAGGAAGGGAAGGAGGGAAGAAGGAAGGAAGGAAG
>PVIJ01017061.1:0-21512 GCA_004024925.1 Scalopus aquaticus
GCGGCGAGAGGGTTCACCAGAGACAGAATGGGTAGCAGAACAGGCAGATCAGAAATACACTGCTGAGGGGAGCAGCGGGCAAGGCAGGAGAGGTCTGCCGCGCCATGTGGGATTCTCCCTGGCTGGGCGTCGAACTCGCATCGCCGTTGCTGACAGCTCCACAGCGCAGCGCTTAACCGCTGCGCCACCGGGGAGGCCCTGTTTTCAATGATTTCTATTTTGCTATAGAAAGCTTGCACATGATGCTGAGATGTTCAAAGCTCTATACAAGTCCTGTCTCAAAAAATGACTTGATAGGCAGCAGAATTAACTACTCTTCCTTGTTTAAAAAACTCTGGTTCTTTTATAGGTGCACTGGATTATTACACCAACACTCATCTGATCCATAATTCTTCTTTTTTGTCATTTAACTCTGTTCCATAATTTTAAAAGGGAGTCTTTAATAGCAATACATGTAGTATTTCAACTCTTAGGCTATGGGATGGTACTTGGTTGTTTATTACATACTCTTGAATTTGAAGCAAAATGCAAAACAAGACTATTCCTTTGGCTACTTGTCAGAATCCCTAGAAAGGAGTGGAGTGAAGGTACTTTTATTAAGGGGAGTGACTGCTTTTTTTTTTAAAGGTTTATTTATGTATACAAGAGCTGGTGTGTAGGCCCGAGGTGTGGGGGTGGTGGTGAGAGGATTCACCAGAGACAAAGTGGGGAGAAGAACAGGTGCATCTACTGAAATATACTGCTGAGGGGAGTAGTGGGTGAGACAGAATAAGTCTGCTGCACCATGTGGGAAACTCCCTGGTCAAGGTTGAACTCCTGTTACAGTGCCTGAGGTAGCTTCATAGTGCTGAGACAACACCTTGCACCACCAGGGATGCCTGGGGAATGACTATTTGACTCATGATAAACATAATATTGAGGATGAGAGGAAGAGGCTGAATCCTGGGAGTTTAGAAAAGAAAATGCAAGAAAAAGGAGCTGTGGTACATGATATTATAGGGTTTTCAAGCTCTTTTTTATTTCAAATAAGCTAGCGTGCAGAATGCAACTTAAGAAAATATGTAGGTGTTTGGAAGTGCTTCCTTTTTGGGCTGGGGGTAGTTGGCTTCACTCCCTCTCGAGCTGTGAACTTTCTCTAACTTGGAGACTAGTTTCCTCTCACTACATCTCATTTCCAAACTTCATGAAAAACAAGGTGTCAGACGCCAATGTGATTTCATTTCGACTAACAGCTCAAGAAACTACATTTCTGATTGCTTTGTCAAAGTCTGTCCTGAGCAGAGCAATTGAACACTACACAACTGTTCATTTCGGAAGAGAAAAGTCAACTTATGACTTTAAAAGTAAACGGAAAGTCCAAGCACAACGTCCGTGACACGCATCCTGTCCTGCACATACGTCCCTGTGACGTCATTTCAGGGTCCCAAGGTCTGGTTTCCATTTCAGTTCTCATTTGTATCTGCAAACATGTTCTCTCTTCTCCCTCGATTTTCTCCACACTTACTTACTTGAATAGCACTCAATTCCTTTTAGACTAAAATGATGGAAAAGTGCATTCTTGAAATAAATTGTGATAGAACAAATGGGCTTATATATAATTAAGGTTTTTATATCGATATTTAAAAATAACAATGCAGCTCTAATTTGTGGTTAGTGCATGCCTGGGGAGAACAGATTGCTTGTGGCTGCTGGCTGGGAGGCACATTAAACACAAAGTCACGGAGTATCCCAAATATATGATAACAGAGACTAGGGACAGCTTCCTTGACATCTCCTGCTCCTCTCCCCCAACTTTCAGCTATAATCTTTTTTTTAAAAGATTTACTTATTTATGCACAAAAGAACTGGAATGTAGGCCAGAGGTGGTGGTGAGAGGATTCACCAGAGACAGAGTGGGGAGAAGAACAGGCAGATCAACTGAAGTACACTGCTGAGGGGAGCAGCGGGGTGAGGCAGGAGAAGTCTGCTGCACCATGTGGGAAGATCTCTGGCCCGGGATTGACCTCAGGCTGCAGTGGCTGCCGATAACTTCATAGGCTGATGCTTAACCCGTTGCCCCACCAGGGAGGCCCTCAGCTATATAATCTTAACTGCACCACCTGCTCCTTGGATACTGATAACAGAGCTGATTGCAGTTGCAAGGCCTTTGGTCCACGGCAGAGAGCAGCAGATTTATCTTTAAATCACTGCAGAACCAAATGTCTAAGAAGTAGACCAGGCGTCTGGTTTGACCAGGCTCCATGTATGGATCTGAAGAGATGTCTCTATCGCGTTTGTCGGCATCAGGGACTCTGGGCCAGGCTATTAGACTGCAGTCTGTTCATGCTGTCCCCTGAGCAGACCTAGAGAAACCACTTGAGGTTGGAAAAGGCTGATCTGAAGTTTTCAGTACCCCAAGATCCATGTACAGTCCAAGGCTGAGGAGATTCTAGAACACACAACTTATTGGTTATTGGCTGGGAAATTGTTTTAAGGTACAGAGTCAATAGGTGGTTATTATTTCTTCATGATGCCAATGTTGGCAGGTGTGTGTGGGTTATGTTAATTAATTTTTGATTGTCTAAAATTTTTGCTTTCTGTGTTTTGATGTTATGATTTTGGGTATATACATATGCCTGATTGTTTTAGATTTGTTATTGAGTGTAGCATGTAAAATTTATGCCAACATTCCATTTCTCATCATAATTGTAATTTTACTTTGGAGAGAAATAACAACTTTGGTCTCTCTTATGTTTGATATTTGCCTACTACTCTTTTTTATTGATAACTAACTTTTTATTGTTATTTTTTATTTTTAATATTTCTTTGTTATTTTGATTATTGTATTAATGTAGCCTCAGTGATTTTCTGTTTACCCTGGGTGTTTGCCCTTTTAAAAAGTAATTTTCCACATTTATTTTTATTTTAACAGGTAAATTGACTACATTTTTCTTCTGTTATTTTGCTTTATGCTTCTCCTTTTTTGATATTTATGGAATTTATCCTGTTTTATGAAATCTTTGATTTCTATTTTATTCCAATTAGTCATTTTTAATTTGGAACATCTGTAATTTTATGACCTACTTTCCCTGGGCCCTTCCATAGCAATTACCAGTCATTTTCACCCTCAATATTTTAAACCCTTTTACTTTTTTATTTGTCTATCTGAGAACATACAAGTTAATATCCCACAAGACTAATTTACTTTGTGTTTTGTCAATGCTGTACATTAATGCCTCCAGTTCAGATAATAAGTTGTTCTGCATTAGAAGATTTTTGAATTTCTTTTAAAATTTAAGAGTGATTACTCTTTTTATCTTCATCCTGATAATTATTTCTCTTCGGTGGTTGTCATGTCATCTTATTTGTTTTACTAAGATTAAGAAACTGTAATCTATAAAGTTTTCTTAGTTATTTTTCAAAGACAACCTTTTTCTCGGCATCTTTACAACTCTGTTTACATTCTCGTAAAATTTAATATCATCTCCATAAGACCTGAAGCCATAAAATATATAGAAGAAAACATAGGCAAAACAATACATGACATCCACCTTAGTAACATTTTTAAAAACACATTCCCCAAAGCAAGGATAGTGAAGGAAAAGATAAATAGCTGGGATTACATCAAACTAAAAAGTTTCTGTACAGCAAAAGAAACATTAATCAAAACAAAGAAACAGCCTACAGACTGGGAAAAAAATTTTTCACTCCATACAACAGACAAGGGACTAATCACAAAAATCTACAAACTCACACAACTCAACAAAAACAAAGCAAAAAATCCAGTAAAAAAAAAATGGGCAGAAGAACTTAAAAGATACTTCTCCAAAGAAGAAAGGCAAATGGACAACAGGTATATGAAAAAATGTTCAAGATCCCTCATAATCAGGGAAATGCAAATAAAAACCGCAATGAGATACCACCTTACACCAGCAAGAATGGCACATATTAAAAAAACAGGGAACAACAAATGTTGGCCAGGATGTGGAGAAAAAGGAACTCTCCTACACTGCTGGTGGGAATGCAAACTGGTCCAACCACTGTGGAAAGCCGTATGGCGGTTCCTCAAATTGCTAAAAATGGAGCTTCCAGACGACCCAGTATTACCACTTTTGGGAATCTACTCAAAGGACACAAAAACATTAATCCAAAAAGAGACATGCACCTGTATGTTTATTGCAGCATTGTTTACAATAGCTAAAATATGGAAACAACCCAGATGCCCAAAAATAGGTGATTGGATCAAGAAGATGTGGTACATATGCACAATGGAATACTATTCAGCATTCAAAAAAGATAAACATATGCAATTCACAGCAATAAGGATGGAGCTATAAGGGATACTGTTCAGTGAAATAAGCCAGAAAGAAAGAGAAAAATATCGAATGGTTTCACTTATAACTGGAATATAAGCAAACCAAAAAAGAAAGAGACATCCAGCAAGGGAGGGGGAGGATAAGGGCTCAAAAAGGGGTAGAAAAGAGCACAAGGGACTATGGTTATGGTTCATGGGTGAACTGGTGGTGGGTAACCTATGGGGAATATACAATAATGTAAAAAAATATGAATAATAATAAAAAATAAAATATAAATTAAAAAATTAATATCATCTCTCTAAAGATTTGTTTGCATATTCTTGGTTACAAAGAAATCTAGTCAAACCAAAGATTTGCTCTCAGCCACAGAACTGTTTTTAGTCCTGTGTAGCGCCCAATGATGGTTGACAGTTTGCCCAGTTTATCTAACCTCAAAGGTAGACCTCATATTACAATATTTGAAAACATAATAGAAAGTCTTTCATCAGATAGGGTTAATCAGTAGAACAATGTGAAGTTGAAGGAATGAAGTAGGTACTCTCACAAGAACTCATCCATCTCTAAAGTTACTTAAAACTCCCTCCTTGCTATTATTTGTCAATTGCTTTATCTACTTATAACCCCAGCCCAACGAGTTCCAAGAACACAGAACAGCATGAGCCTTTGACAAGCAGCTTTGTGTTTGTTTGAACTGAATGACATCATTTCCTGTGGAATTCAAGGAGTAAAAGTTTTTTTTTTAAAATTCTAACACATTCAAAATTAGCACACATTTCTTCTTTGGGATTAGCAATGGTGAAGGCAGCTGCAATAGCAAGAGAAATTTAAACCCTAACAAACCACAAAGTTAAATACCAGGTTTCTATTCTTCAAAATGTAGGAGAAAATGATGAACAAGTTAAGACTTGTCATGTGCTTCAGTAATTGGAATGTGTGAGGTGAGTTTCAGGTAAGCATCCCAGCGAAACCAGCTTCAATTCTCAGCTTCCATCGACATACCTAGTTAAAAAAAAAAAATCAAAAGGATTGACAATTATTTATCGCAACATAATTTGCTTTGGTTGGCCTTCAGGCTGGCAAAAATCAGACACCTGGAAAAATAGGCTGCTTTTCAAACGCTCTTACAATTTCCTTGGAAAGAGACTTCGTTGCCCCAGTTTAATTTATTTTCTATATGTTATGTAAGGCAAAAACTTGCACACTGCAAACCCTATATGGAGTAGGTGTTTCTGGGGAGGATGAGCTGAGCAGAGCTCGGATGGATGCAGTTTAGAAAAAGAATAGGAGGTGAATTTCAGAAAGGAAGATGACTGCCTGAAACCACTTCAGAGAGAAGGAAGTGGCTTAGTGACAAACATCTCAGGTGTGGGAAGTGAGTTGAAATGCCTTTGATTCCTTAATGTGAAGAAAGAACAAAAAGGATATTTGCTTCTCATTCAGCTGCTCAGATGCTTCCACCCCTTTCTCCTTCCTGCCTCCCTCTAATGTTTCAAGAATACAGAACTTTGAAGAATAAATCTTGTTCCAGCATTTGACATCATGCCATTTGCTCAGCGATGATCGGGATGAGAAAAACATCTCATCAGCAACTGAGATATCATAAATTTTGAACTTGGACTAAATGCTTGAACTTGGTAGCAAATCTTACTTTAGATAAATAAAAATGCACACAAAAGGTTTCAGGTGTCACTCAAATGCTCACAATGTAGCTGGTCTCTGAGTCTGTGCAGACTAAAAGAAGGAAGGAGTTCTTTGGGGGTCACTTTGCGTTTCGGTGTTTCTAGGTAAATGTAGGTTGTGAAAAATATGTGAGATGATAGCTCATTAAGCCTCCAGTGTGAATTTCGGGAAAAAGTGATGCTTGATGTTTGATCAGTCTGTTATCTCTTTTCCTCCACAGCTCAATTTCACACCCATTGATGAGTCAGAAGCAAAAACTCAGAAAAAAAGAAAGTGGTAACCCAGAAGTTTTATTTAACGCTATGTAGTACTCTTATTAAAGAAGCCATGGAAGATTTTTTGAATCAAAAGGAGACTAAAATGTCATTGGCTAAAAATGAAAATAAATGGTTTCTCCAGATTGCAGAAAGCAGATCCTCAGCATTTTCTCTCTGTTGCTAAGTAATGTAAGAAGCTATCTCATAATCTGAATTTTTCTTTGGTGAATATAGAGATTAATTAAAAAGAACTTAATCTGAGAATTTAGGATGATCTCATAAAATGAGTCCTTCAGTAAGGATGACCTTGCTCTAAGGCTAAGGTACTTACATGCAACGGATATTCTCTCTGGTTAGTTCTGAGTCTACACTTGAGAAAATCCCGATGGGGTCCCTTTTTCTGTGCTCCACTTGGATTATCTGCTAGTGGTAACTTTCATTTCCTTTACAACTTGTATATTCAAACTTAATATATTACTGCCACAGTACTGTGGCAAAACTTTAGATAAGGCGCAGTCTCTTGTGCACTATTGCCGTCTTGGGGGGGTGAACTCTTTGCTGTGCGGCTATGCCGTGCATATCAGGATGCTTAACAGCAACCCTGGCTGGCCCCTACTCACTAGATGTCAGTAGCATCTTCTGCGCTGCCTAGTCGTGGCGATGGAAATTATCTCCAACGTCGTTCTAAAGTTTCTCTGTCACTCAACTTCAAAAGCACTCTTCGGCCTAGTCACTCATTTCCAAAGTGCCGCATTGCCTTTTAAGATGTCCAACTTCCCCTCCTGACTTCCCATAGACCCTTAATGACAGAATATGTCTTTAAAAAAAAATCAACGTTCATTGTTACAAGGCTTGCCTTCTTAATGGCAGACAGAAACTGTTGTATATAAGGTATTTGATGCAGTGACCTGAGAAACAGAGGAACATAATCCATGCCATATATTATTAAGATCTGCATCTTTTTTATTCATTACAAAATCCCTTCATTAACTCTGAGATCATTTCTCCTTATATTTTCATTTGCATCAAATCCCATTATCCTCTTTTACCTGCTATCAGCCCCCTCAAAGACCCTTAGACGAATAGTGGCACTTGCTGCAGACTTTCTTGTCTACCTGATATTTAACCTTATTCATCAGTTTCTACAGTCTACTCTTCTGCACATTGCTATCATATCATTGACAGTATTTGGAATTAACGGAAAATCCTGAAACTTTCCGTCTCCTCCTACTTTACATTATTCATTATTTGAAAAAAGCTGGACCCTTCCTGAGGAAGAGTTCTTCTTTCTTTGCTTCTAAATTCCCTTTTCCACATCTGTAAAGTGTCACCCAACACATCACATTGGCTATTCACATGTCTCATTTCGACTAGGGTATGAGCCATTGGAGACTTGACTGTTACTTCCACACCCCCGGGTACATAGCACGGAGGTGGGCTGGAAGAAAGAACTATTTAATAAATGTGTTAAGTGGGTAGAGTTGCAGTTGAAGAGTTCAGGGAGATGGTGCTGCCAGGCCAGAGGTCTCCCCAGAGGCTGACTGCTTCAACCATAGACATCCAGTGACAATCGCTTCTCTTCTTCTGACTCACTGTTAAGCCCATTTCTTTAGTTCTCTACTTCTCATGCTTAAGGGAAAAACTTTTGAACTTTTAAGTTTGATTACTCTGGTCAACAAATTTTTACAAAAGTCATATCACTGAAATAAAATTAGTCATTTCCTACCAATTTGTATGTGCTCAACACAAACATGACAGTGAAATTCTAATTTTGGCTCTAGTGTTTTTTGGAATCTGCAATAAATTGATGTTTACATCACAAAAGCATGCCAATCACTGGTCAACAAATTTTTACCAAAGTCGTATCACTGAAATAAAATTGGTCATTTCCTATCAGTTTGTATGTGCTCAACACGAATATGACAGTGAAATTCTTATTTTGGCTCTAATTTTTTTGTAATCTGCAATAAATGAATGTTTATATCATGAAATGCATGCCAATAGTAATAGGCCTACAGTTAATACCTGTAAAAAATCAAGTCATAGGGCCTCCCTGGTGGCACAGCAGTTAAGCACTGTGTTGTGGAGCTGTTGACGCAGTGAAGCGAATTTGACGCCCCAGCTGGGGAGAGTCCCACATGGTGCAGCAGACCTCTCCTGCCTCTCCAGCTGCTCTCCTCAGCAGTGTATCTTGGTCAATCTACCTGTTCTGCTCCCCACTCTGTCTCTGGTGAACCCTCTCGCCGACCCACGCCTCTGGCCTGTACCCCAGCTTGCATGCATAATTAAATAAATCTAAAAAAAAGGGGATCTGAATACTGACTTATGTTTAATAAAAAAATCAAGTCATAGACTACTTCTTAGATTTCTTCACTTTTCTCTTGTACAGCTGTTCAGGAGCATCTCTGGGGAGTGTCCAGCAGTAGTGATCCAGCCTTGTAGTGGACCATGTTCCCTGGTATCTCTGTTCCATTGATGTGGTATCATGATGAAAGTGTTTTCCATGTTCATCACTAACCATACCTCAGTTTTTAGGGAAGAAATCCAGATGGGAATGAAGGAAGCAGATCTTTAGAGACATATTGCAGCCAAGTTTCTGATACTGCATCAGCATGTCTTCTACTAGTTCCTTGTAGTTTTCTGTCCTAACATTCCCAAGAAAGTTTGTAGACACTAGACGAAAAGCATTCCATGCTTGTTTCGCATCACCCTGCAGCAAGTTGTTGAATCAGTCATCTCAATGCAGATGGAATGTTTGTTTGGGTAGACTATTCTCGACTTCTTTTGCTTCATTATTCTGCCGGAAAGAGGAGGAACCAAACAGAAGTAACAGTCTTTTCTGTGGTTGCTTGGCTCTCTCCACACCATGGGGACTGCAAAAGACATTGATGGTTTTTTGCCATTTAACCACTGTGAAAGTTGTGTTGTACATGTAGCACAGCATAGATGTGGGGTCCAAGGCATGTCTTGGTCACCAACCTTGCATCCGAAGTAAAGATGATAAGTCTTCTTTACTTGAGAAGTGATACTTTTCTTCTGGTTGGCAAATGTCACTTCCCCACAAATAGAACAGAAATTGTCCACGCTATTAAAGCACTTTCGAAGCATGACTGTTCTGTATTGTGCCTAATGGATAAAATAATAACAGCTCTATGGAATGGTAGCTTAAACTATCTGGCCCAAAGTCTGAAATATTTTCAATGCTCAACCTTTCCGACAGGGCTGTATCTAGTGCACTGCTGACGTCAGCTTACTTCAACAGCCGCCTGGCAGTAGTATTGCATTGCATCAGAAAATGATGCCATCAACTCTGGATGATGTGTGCATGATGGTATTATGCAATGTAATGCAATAATACATCATTCTAGGCTGATTTAGAATGTTGTTGCAGTCCCACTGGATAAATTTACATGGTGAGACATATAAAATGAATTATATGAAATATCTTCAAAACGAGAGCTCATAAAAATTTTTCAGGGTTATATTCATGTTCAGCACACCAAGATACTACAGATTAGGGCCTTTTTAAGTCAGTAATGATCTCAGTGTTGACCAGTGTTATGGGTACTATAAAAGAATTAACATGAGAAGGTCAACTTCAAAGAAATAATTCCTTTTGCAGCGGTATGTCATTATCAATTTTTAAATAAGGAGTAGAGATGTATTGAAATATTATACCCTGCACAAGAAGGTATCAAATCAATCAATTAATCTTTAGGAAATAAGGAGGCTTTTTTGTCTGTGGACAAATCACCTTTAGATAATATTGTGCCTAAGGTCATAAAACAGTGGAAGTTTCTATGTTAATATTGGAATAGTAGAAGGCAAAAGTTAAGTATTTTCCACTTTCTCTCAAATTTGACCTTTTAAAAAAACTCCCCGTCAAGAGTGTCAGTCATAAAAGACAGCTTAAGATCAAGGGATTGTTGAATAAGGAAAAACTTCACCCCTACCTGAAAAGAAACTCAGTCTCTGAAATAAAATTTGCACTTGAAAAACAAAACAATCTAGACTCACATACATAGGTCTAGAGTCAGAAAGAACTCACTCTCTTCATTTGTGACATGAGATGTTAAAGCGTTGATGTATATTTTTTCTCATAAGTCTTTAAAATTTTGAGTCAGTGGAGGAAGGAAGGTCTTATTTACAAAACAAAAGCAAAATCAAGACCAAGAAACACCTTTTCAGTAAGTTCATCAGGAACACATCTGTGTGTGTTCATGATAGATGTGCAAATTCAAATGAGGTGTCTATGAAACAACACAATGTGGAAGAGGCAGCATGTGATGCTGGCTAGCACAGAGAAATCTGGGGGGAATGACCACTTCGTAGGAACACACAGGCCTGGAGGGAGGTGCTCTTTAGCTTCCTCTATGAACCAGGTTCTGAGCGGCAGAGCCCCTACACCATGTTCTCTCTGGACACCAGGACCCCAGATCAGGAGGGGGTGTTCTTGGCACATCCTTTCCTCTACTAGAGATGAATTTGGACTGATGCTTCATGTTACATTCCTGCTTAGTCCCCTTTGTGACCTTTGAGGTAGGATTTCTGAATAGCTCCGGCAAAAACTGTGTTCGTGGAACCGTGTCAGGCTCTATGGGTACAAAGGCTTGTTTTTGGTCTCCTTGGTGAGAAGATGTACACTGCTGTGGAAAGGCCACAGAAAGCAGGTGGGGTCCAGTTGTTAGGGCAGAGGTTCTAGAGAGTTAGCACTCACCACTGCCCCTGAGGCAGGTGTTCACAATGCAGATGCTAAGCTCCATTTCCAGAGATTCTGATTTTATCTTATTTTTTATTTTATATATATTTTACATCATTCTTCCTTTCTGTACAACGTTTGCTTTCTCCTCTCAGGTGAAGTTCCAGTATAATTCCCACCACCAGTTCACCCCTGCACCATCACCATAGTCCCTTGTGGTCTTCCCTCCCCTGTTTAATCCCTCTCCCTCTCCCCCCCCCTCCCCTGCAGTGTCTCTGATTTATAGTTGCCTGTTAATTTTCTTTTTTAATTTATTATAATTATTTTTTCCTGATCCTTTATTTGGTTCCCTTACATTCCTCCTATAAGTGAAACTATCCGATATTTTTTTCTTTTTCTTTCTGGCTTATTTCATTGAGCATATCCCTTCCAGCTCCACCCATGTGCTGTGAATGGCATAGATTTTAATTTTAAAAGGTAGACTTTGGGTCCTGAACTTTGCATTTCTAACCAGCAGTCCAAGGCTTCTGAGGCAGGTGGCCCTCAATGAAAAATGAAGTTCTAGAAGTTCAGTTGATTTTTTTCTCCTCTTCCTTGGCTCAGGTCCTCTGAATTAGGCCCATTAATTTTTTTTTCATCTGTTCCTATTTTGATGAAGCCAGTTTTAGAATCATAATTTACTTCTAGAATGCTCTTACTGTTTTTCAAAATAGTAACGTTTGGCAAAGTGGAAATGAATTTGAGAGAGGAACATAAAAAGCTTTTGAAAATAAAACCAGATCATGGGATGGCCTATTAAACAGCAAGAATAGATTCCACATTGAATCTATGGAGAATTTTGCAAATGGTCTCAGTGAGGAAATGACTAATGGAGATTTGGGAAGCCAAGGGGAAAGAAGAGAGCATGGCACTCCTGTCAGCCGTTGGACCAAGAATGTTTGTTCTGCTAGAAGTCCTGGTGACATGGGGAGAACCAGGTGACTGAGAAATGAGTGTTCTCATCACAGAAGTTAATTCACTTATGTGGAAACCATAAACTGTATTCTAGTTTCCAAAACCGTGACGAACATCCAGGGAACAAGTTGCCTGGATTTATAGGAAATCTAAAAATCTTGGCTTTGGGATGAGTATTTGGAGCTTAGAACAGCTGAGGGATAGATTTTGTGATCCTTATTAGTAGAAGAACTCGGCGTCTAATTATCCAATATGGAATGTGGTGGGAAACAGGCTTAACACACACGAAATCAGGTGAAAAATTTGAAGAGAACAACATGCAGGTACAGAGGTGTTTGCCCTTCTATCAGAATGATTTTAGCAAAAACAGGAAAAACTTTAAATTTTAAAAAATTAAAAAAGAAAAAAAATGCACTTAAATTGACGGCTGGCAAGTCATGTCAAGAAGCATAATTGCTAACAGTAAAGGCAGTGGAAAATGCTCTGATATCAGTTCTGGTGCAGTTAAATTCAGACTAGCACCGTAAGAAGTGAAAATTAACAAATAATACAAAATTAAGCAAAACATATACAGAGGCAGGCAGTCCAAGCCAGGGTTTTCTCAGTGCCCTCCAGCTTACCTTTGGTAACTGGTTCCCAGGCCTGCTGCGTCTCTAGACTGCCCTCTGGCAGTCTCTGTTGGTACTGCTGTCTCCTGGAGAAAACCTGCAGAATTTGACAAAAAGATCGCTTTGCATCCCATCGCCTTCTTGTCCTGCTCTCTTCCATTAATTCTGACAAGCCAGTGATTTTAAAAATACTTTCCACAATAGTATTCTTTCTTCAAGTAGCATTTCATGCAGAATCCCAGTATGTAAAACAGGTAAGACAGAATTAGAGGTGCTTAGTTAGATGGGTCAGAACCTGCAGTTGTTACCATTTGGCACCCAAAGACAACCCCATGGAGCATGTTCTGCAATGAGTGGGACAGACTCAGCATCATATGGCTCCTGTTAGTTATTTTAAGGTTATATTTGTAGTTAAGCAGTCATCTTGAAAATAATACATTTGTCAGAACTCTTCAGGGTAAACTTCACAGAAACTCAAATTAATGAAAACAAAAACAATTTACAATCAACAAGGTATGAAAACATCCTCAGTAACCTAGGGTAGATGAATGGATTAAAAGCTGTGGCATACACACACACACACACACACACACACACACACACACACACACAATGGAACCAAAAAAGCTATTTAAAGAGGTACATTCTTGCCACTTGACACCACATGAATAACTAGAGCAGATAATGCTGAGTGAAATAAGTCAGAAAGAGAAAATACCAAATGGTTTCACTCATATGTGGACATTCTCTCCACAAAGTTGCAAAAGAAAACATTTAGGCCCATGTGAGGGATGCAGTCAGACTCTCATAAAAAAAGACAACATATTTTTCCCTTTGGCCAAATCTCTGTGCCTCCACCAACTTCCCTGCCCACCCAGGGAGGCCTCCGGTTGGCCTGCTCAGGATGCCATCCATCATTGCCCCGGGCATCAACTAACAACTTTTATCTCTCTTCTAAATAGAATGATCATCTAAAATGAAAACCACTAGGTTTCCTGGGCTCGCGGTCTACAATATCACTGAGCCTGTACCTCCAATTCTAGGCTCTTGGTTCTGTTCTCTGACTTCATACAAGCTATCAAATGACTGGGAGGCACTCTTAGGGCAATGTGCTCTCTCATTCATTTTATTCGACAAAACATACCTGGGTTTCCCTCTGACTAGATCAAATAGGCTAAAGGCATAGTCTTGAGGACCCCCCTGGTGGTGCAAGAGGTTAAATCTCAGCACAATGAAGCTATCGGCAGCCATTGCAGCACTAGTTCGATCCCTGGCCAGGGAGCTGACCCACATGGTGCAGCAGACCTCTGCTGTCTCTCCCACTGCTCCCCTCAGCAGTGTATTTCAGTCAGTCCTTCTGTTCTGCTCCGCACTCTGTCTCTGGTGAATCCTCTCACCACCCCACATCTCTGGCCTACAACCCAGCTCTTGTATGCATAAATAAATAAATCTTTAAAAAATAATAAATAAAAAATAAAAGGCACAGCCTTGAGTCAATCACTGCAGCAAGGATTGGGAAATCACTGACTGACTCAGTGTTTGTTGTAGCTAAGGATGGCTGCGTGGATAGGCAGGGCAGGGTTTGAGAATAAAGGGAGCAAGGTAAATGCATGCCCTCCTCTGTGCTACAGTGGCGCAAGTTACCTCCCTGTGAGGAACTGTATCGGTTAGAGTTGGGTCCAAAAAGCAGAATTATAATAACTGGCATCTATATTCACATAGCTCTCTCTATCAATTTCTCTAGTTATGGACTGAATTACTCCCTGCTCCCCCACCCTCCCATTCATGCATTGATGCCCTCACCCCACTAATGTGATTTTATTTGGAAACAGGGCTTTTAAGGAGGTAATTAAGTTTAAATGAGATCATTATTTTCAACTTCTTGACTCCATAACTGTGAATAAATAAATTTCTACTGTTTAAGTAACCCAGTCTTTGACATTTGTTGTAGGTTTCTGCTATAAAAAGCAACACCTGAAAATGTGGAAGTGACATTGAAACTGGGTATTCAGTAGAGGCTGGAAGAGTTTGGAGATCCATGTTAGGAAATATTGGAGTGCTGGTTGGAATATGAATCTTAAAGGTGATCTGGTGAGGTCTCATGCAGAAATGAAAAAATTTTTTTCTCCATCCTCACACAGAAGAGGTCCTATGAGGACACGAGAAGGCCGTTGTCCATCAGCCAGGAAGAGACTCTCCCTAGAAGTGTGCTGGCAACCAGATCTTGGATTTCTAGCCTCAAGAACTGTGAAAAAATAAATGTTTAAGTCTGTGGTATTCTGTCATGGCAACATGAGGAGATATGTGTGAGTGTATGTGTGTTTAGCTGTGGTGTGTGTATGATATTTTTCCCCAGGAATTTGACCATACACAATTGTTAGAGCTGCTTAAGTAATCTACATATGGCCTTTGCATCTGTATCTGATTTAGGAGCTTGAAGTTGCAGATAATCCAGCTTGGAGTTGGGAAGAAAAGGCAGACATGAAGTAGAAAAGGTATAGACAAACTGGAAGTTACAAAAATAAATGAGAAACCTCAACAATGTTTGGCCTTGCTGATCCTATGCCACCTCTAGGTCACCAACTTTGATGATGGGTGACTTGAAAGTGCGGCACCCTTTACTGTTGCGTTAACCGTGCACTTGGCCCTGGGGTCAGAGAAGCTGAAGAGAGATATATGGCGAACATGAAGGGATTGTGGGGCTGGTGTTGCCCCTTGTTCAGCAGGTGACCTAGCAGGTAAGTGAAAACATGTCTGAGCATCAATAATGCCTGTGGTCTTCTCTGACCTTCCACGCATAAAAAAATAAATGATTGCTGTTGCTTCATTTCTACCTGCCAGATCTAATGCAATGTATCTAATGTGGCTCATGCAATGATGGAGATTCTAGAAAACAGTGCTAGGTTAGCTAAAACAACACAGTACAAATCTGCTACAGGAATTGATTCAAGGTAGAAAGAAACGTAACATGCCACTGGAGAGCCACCCTGCCATCCATCGGACTGAGGACTTAGTTCACGACATCCTCCATGCACAATGGACAGACCCTGCAGTGCCCATCTTAAGGTGCTCTGTCTCCTAGCAGGGGTAGTGTTGAATACAGAAGAAAAGGCAGAGAATTAAACAGTTCGAGGCTCTGGAAATCAGGCTGGAAGTCAGCTGAACCAAGTCATTAGCTGTGACTCTGCCCTGTGACTGAGTGCCAGAACAAATTATGAGAATTCACACCCCCTTGGGGCCGGGGTCCTGTTGCTGGGAGGAAAATGACAATGGACTAGGACGCCCAGATGACACAAGCGCATTGCTTGAACTGGTGTTTATGGAGATGTTTTCTAGGATAAAAACATGTAGTTGCCTAGAGTCTCGCCTCTTCGCAGCACTAATTAGATCTGATCACAAAGGAAATGAATTTCTTAAGGTATGTTATGTGCTTACCCTCTCCCCCCTCAATCTTTAACTAAGAACTGTAGAAAGTAACCAGGTGCCTGTATTACAGAATGATTAACACACCCTTTCTCCATGCACCCTGCTTTGCACAAAGGTGTAAAAGCGGAAACAAAACCTCTGAAGAGTGAGACCTGCCTGCACTCAGAGAAATCTGAAGGCCAATTTCCCAGGTCTAGGTCCTGAGTGCTCTGAATTACCTCTTGAATTAACCTCTCTGTGAATTCTTCATGGTGGTGATTATTTCAGTTGATGATAGCCGGGTCCATTCACCAAAAGATCCAGTCAAGAGCTAGACTGGATGCTTAAAAACAGCAGTCACCTTACTTTGAGGGTCAAGTTTTTAGAATTTAAGAATCGATGATTTTTTTCCAGAGTGTTCTTGGGAAACGTTTTGTTCCCAAGCTTAACATTTTACATCTAAACCTACCCATATAGCAAAGAAGATGACAGAGAAGGTGGAGAGCAAAAAGAGGGAGAAGGGGGGAAGAATGCCAACTGAGGATTCTTATACTACCAGGAATGGGTCCTACAATGAGAAGGATGTTTTTAAAAATGAACTCATCTATGGTGCTGAAGCAAAGAACAGCCTGTTTGAGGTCCACATGGAAGTTTATCAGTTACACTGAAAAAGTTGAACTGTTTGCATGTGTGAACTATATACTTGTATGCTATTGTGTTAGACAGTCCAAGAAGGCTGGAACAGGAATCAATTTGTAAATCCAAAGAACAGAATTAAGAGTCAGAGCAATCTTGATAGCTATACGTGATGGATCTAAAAGCAATAAAGTCTTTTTTATTTGAAACTGTTGGGTCCACTGAAAGGCAGTAAAAATGTAGGGGCTGAAAGAGTGGACTCTGGAATCAAACTACCAAGGTTCGTGCCTGGATATCCCTATGTCCTCCCTATGGTCCTCGGACAAATTACTTCAACTCTCTTTGAGCCATTCCTTTCTATTTAAATAAGGGTAAGTGTAAGAAAAGCTACATGTAGTAGAGATTTGATGACGTAACATTACAGTGTTAAATATTACTAGACTCTTAGAAAGCTCTTTGTTAGTATTAACTATTAGAATTTTGCCTGTGGAAGTAAAAATAACAGCATGTCTACATTAGCATTTTTCAGTCAGCATGTCAAGAGACCAAAGAGTATTCTTCAAGTTTTTATCATTGGCTGAGCCCCCAATATATGGCAAGTGCTATGCAGAGTACTTTTCAGTTATTTAATGAAGTCTGTGCAACAATCCAAGGGATAGATTTTCTTATTCCCATTTTGTGGGTAAGGAAACCAAAGCACAGGGTTGTTGTGTATCGGTCTAAGGCCATTTAGCTAAAATTATAAAAGCAAAGACTTCAACCCAGTTCTATCAGGCTAAAAACTCCACAGCTGCTCCATTGTTACATCATAAAGCCTCACCCCAGAGATCCTGGGTGAGCCTGCCCCCAGGCAGGCCCGTGAACACATTCTTCATCAAGTCCCATCTTTCTCAGAGCCCTGATAAGAGTGAAATCCTGCACTCCCTGGAAGTGAGAAAATGTATGACAGGCATTTTTTGTATTTGTTGTTCTGATTTTTGAGGAGAGCCTATAGGCAGAGCAAACCTTGGAAACCTGGGTTGATTAGGAGATGGACTACATGATAAAGCCAAGAACAGTAGGAGCTAAACAGGGATTTTGCCCTCAAATTAGAGCAGGGAGCAAAGGAAAGAGTATAAATGAATAATATTAGCAAGACCCTGAATATTTGGAAATATTACCTGGATTAGGCAAGATAAGAAGGGGGACCTGAGATAAGACTAGTTCCCAGGCTTTTTTATTTTTTTTCATGGAAAGAGCAATGAATCCTCTACGAAACTACAGTTTTCCAGGCCCCTAGAGAGTTCTCCAGTACATTATGGCTGCCCTGGGCTTCTTACTCTAGTCCTCAGAACTGGGCTAACTCTGGGAAGTTGTTCCCAGTCTCCTGGAGATTAATTACACAAATAATTTGCAATACAATTTGTTGATTAAGGACCAAGCAATCCTTTCTGTGTCAACATGCTATACTCGCTGCCATCAAATAGAAGAGTATTTTTAAAAATTACCATTAAAATGTTCACAATGATAACATGGATTTCAGGGTCACTAAGGTCATATTGTGCGAATGGCATATTGTAACAGGAAAGTGTTGCTTTAATACTTTCCTCTTTGTCCTGAAAGATTCTTTCAGTTGAAATTCTAAGTGTGAAAGTTGCTCAGAACTTGGAAGTTTTCTGACTCAACCTCTGGAGGCTGATGGGAAGGTGGGTGTGTATGTGGATAGAGGCGTCCCTGCTTCTTTGCCACACCCACTTTTCTCCATCAATTCCAGAGAACGGAATGAAGAATCAGCACAGCAACTACTCCTTGTAGCGGGGACCTGTATAAATACTCCGAGGGCTGCCATCTTCACCAGCAACTCCATAGCCACATGAGAAACGTACTCGCTGATTCTATAAAGGGTTGCATAGAGATGACCTGGAGAAAACAGACACTGTTGCTCATTTTTGAAATTTTAAAAAATACTTCCCCTCTTTCCAAAGAAATATCAATCAAGGGAAGTGAGTTCACAGGCAGGAAGAGAACTCTGACTTTCCCATATTTTATCTGTTCCACCTAAGCACAAAGTAATGCTTGGTCGTAAATGGTTAGCTGATGCTTCTGTATTGACTTGTGGTTTGCAGCAGTCTTACTTCCTTTGCTTTGTGACATCATTTTCCTGTTCATTTCCCACAGTTGCATATGTGGGTTTATGTGATACACACTAATCCAACAAATGGAAGAAATTATGTACCATGTCAGAGAGCTTTCAGGAGTAAAATTTGGAACAAAGCGTCAGTACTTGAAGTGAATATAAAGTGAAGAGGGTGATGCGCTAACGGGAGGGCTGCTCTTAGTCTACGATGGCAGCATCCCGCTCACCAAATGTTTTCAGCGAACTGCACTGGTTCTTCAGTGCCCATGATCCCCAGCACTCGCTTCTGGGTGAGTGGGCACACTGGCGACTGGACAGACTCACCCCTCAGAACCCAAGGGGTTCTGCTTAATACTGCCATGGGCAGGAGAGAATAGGAAGTAGTGCACTTTGAGAAACCACAGAAATCCAGGACCTATAGGATGCTTGTTAATTGCTCTGAGAGAAAAAAGGGTTTTGGGTTGTTGCCTTTGACCAAAAAGGCTTCAGGATGCAAAATGCACCTTAAGGTGGATTTGAGTCCTTAGGAATCTGGTGATCACTCTAACCCCAACAGCTGTGCTCCCCCGTGACCCTAATAGCCTTGTGGAATTTCAGAGCAGTGTCAGAAGTATCTCGGGCTGATACCTCCTGCTCTAAAGGAAGATACCTGGGGTTGCACTTCTCTTGAGTTTCGGCTTGAGGAGCACCTCTGTAACTGCTTACTGAAATTCTTTGCCATGTTTTTGAGGTTTCAGGCTACGCATCAAAACTCAGCTGCTCTGCAATGTTGCATTGCTGTTTGATGTCGCTTCATTTTTTCATTCTCCTTGCACCAAATGCTGCCCTTACAAAAAGGAGAGGCTCTGACAGTTGAGTTAGCCACTCAGAGTAAGCCCCTTTCCAAGCAATTTTTATTCTGAACTTATTGTCTGTGGAAAAGGCTAACTTTTTAAGAATCTAAGTTATAGTTCTCAAAAATCATAGCAGAGTGTGCTTCTCAAAAAATTGTTCCAAAAACATATGCCACAGAGGCTCATGGTAACTTTACAACCACATGGTGGGTGCCCTGCTCGATCATGAAAAGATCTCACGGTTATCATCAAGGCCGCTGGGATGCTTTGGGAGGACGGAAGCAGACACAAGAAAATTAAACTTTGGAGTATCAAGCTACCAGATTAATAATTTTCAGGCAAGTCCTCAGTTTTTCAGTGTTTATGACAGTGCCTGGCATCTAAGAAATGCTCAGTACCTGATGAATGGCTCCCTAGGGTGCTTAACTGAGCAGAACTGGGGAGGGCTCCATGCTAGGAATCTGCTAGGAATCAGGGCACCCCCTGAGGCTGTTGGAACAAATGCTACCTCGGGGTGTTTTCTTCATCAAAGAGTCAGGGTAACTTGATACATGGAAAAAAAGTGTTGTGATTACAATGACCTTGCTTTTGAGTATGAGCTTTCAGAACTTCACCTTATTCACTTATGAAATGAGATAGGAGGGATACAGGGCTGAAGCAGGTATTACATAGTATTATAAGACATGATAGTTGGAAAAGCATCAAAGCATCTAGTTTACTGCCTAACGTGGTCCTGAAGATTTTCCATAAATTATTTTGTACACTTGGACAAAGATCAGTGTGTCTGTATCATTTGGGGGTGAAGGATTTTGGGGGAAAATGAACATTTCCTGAATACAGACGATCCCTGACATACCATGAACTTATGATTTTTGACTTTATGGTGGTACAGTAAAAACTATATCTTAATTTTTAATTAGGGCATTCAATTTTTCACATCTTGTACACTATTCAATTAATTACATGTGATATTCAACACTGTATATAAATAGGCTTTGTATTTGATGATTTTGAAGGCTACTGCATGTGTTCTGAGCACATTTTAGGTAGGCTAAACTGAAGTGTGATGTTTGGCAGGTTAGTTGTATGACAATAATTCCAAGATAATAAGATAATAGTTTGCAAGTCAAAAAAGAAAGATAATAGTTTGCAACATATAGATCAATTGATTCTTGAAATACTTAAATGGCATATCCAGCTAGTAAATTACAAAGTCAAAATGTCAGGCCTTTCTCTCTGACTCCCCAGCCATGTTTTGTTCTTTATGTGATGTCATCTCCCTAGGGGCAGTGTAAATTGGGTGAAAAGAGTCCAGAACTATGAAATTTCCCTGCGTTTGGCATTCAGTTGATGTGAGTTCTTTCTCTGCTTGTTTTCAAAAGTATCTCATGGTCTGAAGTCTGAGTAATTCTTGTACCTAATGTCTAGTAGCCTATGCAAATTAATTTTAAATCAATTCTTATTTTTTACTACAAGAAAGTCAGGAGAAAGTCAAATACTGGTTGATTTCACTCATGTGTGGAATATAGAGAAACAAAACAAAGGAACAGCTAAAGCTAAACCAAACAAGTCCCAGAAATTTTACTATAGAATTGAGGATCTCACAGTTGGGAAAAGAGAAGGGTGGGAACAAAAGGGAGAGAGTCCAATAGACTATGGTGGTAGATTGTGGGGGGGTTTGGTGGTGCATGTGGTGTGGTAATGTTACTGGAACCAAGCTGCCTTAGCAGCTTGGGTGCCTGCAGGAGTGGTAGGGCCTCTTATCCTGCTGCTCCAGAGTCAGTTATGGCTGTTGCTCCTGCCCAGTAACTGCCATTTTGAATGGACCAATCAGGTGCTAGGAGCTAATGGATCAGTCCAATCATCTCCAGGATTGAACATGGTCCAATCAGACTTGTGGATGGTACTCTGGGAGAGGATATAAGCCAGGACAGGAGGGACCTAAAGGGGGGAAAAAGATTGAAGCGAAAAGGGGGGAAAAGAGAAGAACAGAAGACACGACACGACCAGCCCCCAGGAGAAGAAAGAA